>CAAHFI012021281.1:0-11029 GCA_900893395.1 Euglena gracilis | reverse complement strand
ATGGTGAGGTACTGCTGCACCCCCCTTGGGCCATAATTTTTTGAATTTTTGATACGACTCCCAGCCTCAAATAATGGCCTGAAAAAAGCTCCAAAAATTTTCCACTGACCCGGTTGCTGGACTTCTTGCACTTGCAGACCGGCATTCTTCCACCATAAAACCCCAGCCCCTCTGGTGCTGTGGGTTTCCAATGGTTGGTGTCCCCCCCTCTTGCAACACTTGCTTGGTGAGGAATTCACTCTGTCTGAGGTCAATGGTCTTTTTACCATCCAAAGTCCATAAAAAATTATTTTTGTGCCCAACCATGTGGGCTTTCCTTTCCACATATTCTTTCATTAAATGCCAGGGGCTTATGAGGGGGCTGTGTGGCAAATTCAAATCTCCTCTCACCTTGGGCACTGCCACCCTTTTCCCTTGCAGCAAAATGAAATTTTTTCTCCCACGAAACTGATTTTTTGCTGGTTCTGGCAAGATCAACCCCCTGTGATCAACCCCCTGTGGAGGGCCAACAGCCTCCAACAGATGATGAGTCTGTTTCTGAGCTCTTTCACAGACAGTTCTGAGAGGGGTGTTGAATTTCTGATGATGTTCTCTAGAAATTCGGTGGGGTCCCAAAAGTGGGCGTACCTGCAGACATTAGAATTCCATTTTCTTTTCAATGGAGCCAAAAGAGGGGAAAAACCTCAATGAACCAAACCCTGGGAGTAATAAAGCTGCTGCATATGCGTTTCGTGCAGTGTTTGAGGCTGTGAACAGCAAGATCAAGGATGGCCTCGGCCATCTTGTGGACCGTGCAGTCCTGCAGGGACACCCCTTTGTGCAACAATTGGCACCATGTCCTGAAGGCTGAGTCATATCTTTTTGAATTTCCCAGATTTTTTATGTAAGTGTCGACACTGGACATCGAAACTTCCTGGGATTGTAATATTTGCCTGACACAATCAAGCAGGCCAAATTCTACCTTGGGGGGGGCATCTCCTCCCCCAGCAGTTGGTGCACAGACCCCACTGGGGGGTACCAATGATACAGCAGGAGTTTTAAGATCTAATTTAGGTGGAGCTTTTTGCCTCCCCACTTTGTTAAATAACTTACAGCCACCTGGCTGTCCACATGAAGCACAATTGTTTGTTTTGTTTGGCTAAGGCTTTTATTGTGTTCACTGCAGCCTGCAACTCTTTTTTGATTGATATGAAGGAATGCAGGCCCCTCCAAAAATCCTGCACCTTTTGGCTTGAATCTTTGTCCAGCCCCCCCATTGCCAGGTGCTGCTGTCTGAGAAGAGTTCCTGAAGGCCTGGGATTGAAATGCCCTGCCAACACCTGGCTGTAAAAATGCTTTAATTCCACAATTTGATCCTTGACCCCTGGGAATGGTTAGGGTGTGGTCCCAACCCCACTTGTGTGCAGATCCACCATTTTGAAAAGTTGATCTGTCAGAATTCTGAGAAATGGCATTGAGACTAAATAGCTTCTGACTTGCCCCACAATAGAGCTGAGTTTTCTGCAGTTATTTTTTGTGCTGTGAGCACTTTGCTAGCTCCTTTCTAAGGATTTTAGTTTTTCCTCAGGAATTGAGGAATTTCCAGCGGGCCTTTTTCAAATTGATCCACTGGCCCAAATGCTTTACTTCCTGTGTGGGTTCCAGACAGGATTTGGGAGGTTTAATCTGAAACCTGCCAGTAAAAGGTCCTTTTTCATTTGGGCCAAATGTTGGCTGCTGTCTTTTTTTTGCTGGGGCTAGCAGCAGAATGTCGTCAGCTAGATGAAAACCACCTTTCCCTCCTTTCTCCGTTTTCTTTCCCTGACTCTCATGAGAGCCATAAATTTTTGTGGCAGGCTGCTGATGCCAAAGCATGCAGCTTGAAACTGCCAAGTCCCCCCCCCCCACTTGCATGCAAACATGTTTTTCTAGGCTGCTGTGCAGCTTTTAGGTGAAGATAAGCATCTTTCAGATCGATTTTTCCACAAAACACCTTTTGCTGAATATGGGAAGGTGTTTCCGACGTGTTCCAGTCTGAACTTCTGGCGGGTGAAGTGGATATTTAACTGTCGACATCTGAAATTTATCTTTCTTTTGTCTTTTCCCTTTCTTTTTTTGGAAATGATGAAGTAAGGGACAAAATGTTTTGCCTCCTCTGGGGGGATTTGCCCGGTTGCCCCTGCACATTCGTATTCCCTCAGAATTTTCTGGGCAGTCCTGATTTCTTGGGGTGTTTTGAAGGGAATTTTTATGGACATCTGAGGGGGGAGAGTGAAGATCTGCCATAACCCCCTCCCTTATCAGGTTTAATACTCTCTGCTGGCTCCTGCTTTGACCCAATAGGAAATGCTGGCCTGCAGGGCCTTGTAAGGGGCACCCTGGGTGTAATGTGTCTGGGGATTCCATATGCCCCATCACTGGGGTCCTTCCCCCTGGCTGCCCCATCACTGGGCCACCTCTGGCTGCCCCATCACTGGGGCTACAGCTGGCCCTGCCATTGGGCTTCCCAAAGACAGGCTTTCCCCCTGTTTTCGAATGATGGGGGAAAGGTCTGTGTCTGCGGTGGGGAGGTACATATAATGCTGGGCTGATTATCTTCTGGGGTGGCCTGTCTGATCCAATCTAGGGCCTCCCCCAAGGGCTGAGTGGATGGTCTTGAATGTATTGGCCTGTATTGACCTTTTGGGCCATATGCCTCCACTGGCCCTCAGGCCTGCCTGGTCTCCATTGGCCTTCTCTCCAGGACTTTCTCTTGTCTCTTCTCTTTCCTCTGTCCTGGCATGGGATTGCTGACCCTGGGGAGTTTGTCTTTGAGGGTGCTGGGGGAAGGTTGGACATACTTCACCAACGGGATCTTTCCAGTTTGGGATACTGGCTGCCATAAACCTCAAAAATAAGACCCCTCCCAAAAGTAAGAGCCCCTCCCCCAAAATAAGACCCCCCTGGGACGATCGAGCAAAAATCCAAAAATAAACCCCCCCATAAATAAACCCCCCCCCTGACGGCTCGAAGCGCAGGGACGGTGAAAATTTTCCCTGAGAAATTGCCAAAAACCCAAATTTCACACACAAAAATGATGAAATTTCAAAAAACTTCAGATTCTTGAAGTGCAAAAAACATGCTAAATGTCAACTTACACAAATTTACACATGGCGCAAGCGCCGAAGGAAAATTTTTTAGTGTTTTGGTAACCTGAAAAATGATGTTTTTTTTCGGGCGCGGTCGGTCAAGAAAATAATCCAAAAATAAGACCCCCCCAAAAATAAGACCCCCCCTGGAGGTTCCCAGCAACGGACCCAAAAATAAGACCCGGGTCTTATTTGTTGGGGGTTTAGCCTTGCCCCTGGCCACTGCCCTCTTGAATGATGGCTGCCATAGCCTTGCCCCAGGGCCCACTGCCCTCTTGAATGATGGCTGCCATAGCCTTGAATCTGGGCCCCAGGCCCTGTTGAATAATGCTGCCATAGCCTTGATTTTGACTTGAATCCCTTGTATTTTTGATATTTCTTGAAAGGCTGCCATAGCCCTTGCTTTGTCCCCTGGAAGGAGGAGAGAAGAGAAAGGGGGTGGAGTCTGTTGGACCTCTGGTGAAACTCCCTTTCTGTCTTCTTACCTTCCTGACCACATTTGTCCATAGTCCATGGCCATCATCATGTTGAGTGGAGGATTTTGAAATCTTTGATGTGGTGGGTGGGGGGTTGAGACGGCCACGGACTAACGTTACTGCTTGTGCCTCTCCAGCTTCTGCAGCTGCTGCTGTGTCGCCACCTTCCCAGCTTCGGCTGCCCTCTTGGAAGTTCTTTGAAGTTCTTCTTGGCTGTGTGAAATTCTTTGAAATTCATTCTTCATGGAAGTCCAGTTGTTGACCTTTGTCTTATTAATTGCAATACTTCTGGGAATAATTCCAGTTGAACTCGAAGAGTTGAATTTCTTCCTCCAGGAAGTTGAAGGTCCGAAAAAAGTTCGGTCCACCAGCTGATAAAAGTGATGGTTTCGTGAATGGAATACTCCTCGTAAAATAATTCCAGTTGAACTCGTAGAAGTAAAATTCTTTCTCCTTGAGGTCGAAGGGCAGAATTAGGAATCAGCCAACTCCGGCTACAAAAAGCAGTAAGAAGCACCCCCGCGCACACATAATCACACAGAACAGAACAGCCGGCAAGGAAAGCAGACCTCACCATCTCGCAGTGCGGAGCCCGAATGGTCGTGTTTTTTGTCCCGTGACACCAGAAGTTCCAATGTTTGAACAGCTGTCCCCACACTTCATCCTACTAGATTGAAATGATTTTCTGCTTTCGCCGGCAAGCTGTCGTTCGTCATTCCTCGGGCGGTCCCCTTGGTTTCATTTAAAACCCCCTCAGAGTAATCCGACCATTCGGGCTCCGCACTGCGAGATGGTGAGGTCCTGCTTTCCTTTCCGGCTGTTCTGCTCTGGTGTGGTTGGTTCTCGCGGGGGTCTTCCCACTGCTTTTTGTTGCCGGAGTTGACTGACTCCTAATTCTGCCCTTCGACCTCAAGGAGAAAGAATTTCACTGTTACGGGCTCAATTGAAATTATTTACGAGGAGTATTGCGTTCACGAAGACCATCGCTGTCATCAACTGGTGGAACAAACTTTTTCGGACCTCGCCTTCAAGAGGAAGAATTTAGCTCTTCGAATTCAATTTTGAATTTTTCCAAGAAGCATTGCGATTACGACGACAAAATCAACTCCTTGACTTTCCATGAAGAACGAACTTCCAAGAAATTCTGACTGCCAAGAAGAACGTCATAGAACTTCCAAGAGAGCAGCTGGAGCTGGGAAGGTGGATACACAGCGGCAGCGGCAGAACCTGGAGCGGCTGCAGCAGCGCATCAGTCCGTGGCCGTCGCAACCCCCCCACCCCCCACTACATCAAAGAATTCAAAATGACCCACTCAACATGGTAACGGCAATGGACCATGGACAATTGTGGTCAGGAAGACAAGAAAGACGACAGGGGAGTACCAGCACAGGTCGAATAAGCCCCCCTTTTTTTCTCTGTTCCCTCCCTTCCAGGGGACAAAGCAAGGCTATGGCAGCCTTTCAAGAAAATATCAAAAATCCAAGGGTTTCAATCAGAATCAAGGAGACCCCTTTCGACAGGCTATGACAGCCATCATTCAACAGGGCCTGGGGCCCAGGGGCAAGGCTACGGTAGCCATCATTCAAGAGAGCAGGGGGCCCAGGTGCTTGGCTATGGAAGCCAGTATCCCAGCCTGGGAAGATCCCATTGGGGAAAGGTATGTCCAACTTTCCCCCCCAGCACCCTCAAAAAGCAAACCACCCAAGGGGCAATAAGCCAATGCCAAGACAACTGGCACCAAGTCCCTCAAGAAAATTATGCCATGGTGATTATCCGGAATCAAGAGGGACAGAGAAGACACAAGAGAAGTCCTGGAAGAAGGCCAATGGAGGCCAGGCAGGCCAGATGTCCCTGAAGGTGTGCGCGTCCGAGGGTGCCCGCCCCAAGGGGGGTCCCAAGGGGCCCAAAGGGGCCACGAAGGGCCGCGAGGGGCTCCAAGGCCCCAAGGGCCTTTTGAGCCCCCCCCCCCTGGCCCCCAAGGGGCCCACAGCCCATTTTGACCAAGGCAAGGGAAGGTAAAGGAGGGGAAGGTTGAGGGGGCCAACAGGCCAACCTCCAAGGGAATGCGCAAGCCCTTTGCGTTTTGCGCAAGCATGCACACCCCCTTGGTGGTGCTTGGGATGGCGTTCATTAAGAATTGTGCAGTGTCAAGTAGCCCCCCCCCCAGCTGTAGCCCCCCAATTGTTATTTTCCTGCACTCTGTTCACTCCGTTCTTCTGTCCATTATTGTGACAATTGCGTTTGCATTTGCAAGTGTCAACTTTCAAGTCATTTGAGGATTTCAAAAAGTATCAAATTACATTGAAACGTCAATTCAAGTTCAACGAATTCAAAGTGTGTCATTTTCCAAATTCTGCAGCTCCATCTACACCAACACTCACACCTACCCCAACTTTCAATCAAGGGAGCCTAATGGTGGAAATCCCCACCAGCCGGCTCGAATTTTAACGATCCTACGCAGGTTGCGCCACCAGGGGTCCCTTCACAGGGACCCCAGGAGGGGCAACCCCTACAACTCTCTATCTCTCTGGAGGATCTTGTTGTTGGAACACATACCACAGGACTTGCTGCCCTGTTTGGCCTATCTGCCTGCTTGATGTTGATGGGGTTGGTAGCCATACCATAGGGGGGCCTCTGAGGGTCCCCCCACTTGTTGATTGAACACGAATAACTGCTGGTGGGGAGTCTCTCCTTCCTGTTGCCAGCTGCCCCTGGGAGGCTATCTTCCCCCTGGGGCTGGGCAGGGGCTGCCCATTTAAATACAAAGCCCTCGCAGGGCTGTCCGTTAGCTTCTGGGGCATGTGAAGGACCCCCCCCCCCTGTGGCTTTGTTGCAATTTCTGATATTCTGGTTGGACTTTCTCGCCCCAGAGACCTTGATGATAACTTGAAAGGCCCCAATAGCCTGATTGGGTTCTGGGCCGCCATGCCCATTTGAAATATTTTAGGAGTTCTTGGGCCCCACCCTTGACCCCTGGGGGGTGGTGTGATTGAGAAAGGGTGGGGATGTTGTGTTTGACCTTTTATGCCATGTCCTGTGTGATATTGGTGCTGGTGGCCACCTTGGCCATTGTTCCAGCGACTTTTGATGATGTGGATGCCTTCATGGCCGGTTGTGCCGTCATGGCCGCTGTTGCCTTCATGGCCTGTGCGGTTTTGGCTGCCATAGTCCCGCTTGAACATCGTGTATTTTGGATTGTTTGGCCCCCATGGCCCTGGTTTCAATGGCCGTAGTGGCCTGCTGGTTGTTGTCTCTGCCCCTTGCGGGGTGTTCCGACATTCGGGCTCCGCACTGCGAGATGGTGAGGTCCTGCTTTCCTTGCCGGCTGTTCTGTTCTGGTGTGTTTGTGCGTGCGCGGGGGTGCTTCTTACTGCTTTTTGTTGCCGGAGTTGGCTGATTCCTATTTCTGCCCTTCGACCTCAAGGAGAAAGAATTTTACTTCTACGACTCAAGTGGACGAAAATTTTCGGAACTTCAACTACCTGACGGAAGAATTCAACTTTTCGAAGATCAACAACGAGACTTCCATGAAGAATGAATTTCAAAGAACCTTTGAATTTCAAGAAGAACTTCAACGGACTTCCAAGAAGTCAACTGAAGCTGGGGAAGGTGGAGACACAGCAGCAGCTGCAGCAGCTGGAGGGGCGGCAACAGCTCGTCAGTCCGTGGCCATCGCAACCCCCCCACCCCCAAGCTTCAGAGATTTCAAAACTCAGGTTTCAGACTCCCCCACTAACAATGATGGCCATGGACCATGGACAACTGTGGTCAGGAAGAGACAGAGGGGACCACCATCACAGGTCCAACAGACTCCACCCCTTTTTCTCAGTTCCTCCCCTTTCAGGGGAAAAAGCAAAGGCTATGGCAGCCTCAATCCAAAGGATTCAAATCAAAGTCAAGGCTATGGCAGCCATCATTGGACAGGGCCTGGGGCCCAGAATCATGGCTATGGAAGCCATCATCCAAGAGGGCAGTGGGCCCAGGAGCAAGGCTATGGCAGCCTGTGTCCAAACCTGGGAAGCTCCCATGGGGGAAAGGTATGTCCAACTTACCCCACAGCTCCCTCAAACACAAACCCCAGGAGCTGCACATCCAGCAAGCAACCCCCCTTCAGGGGAAGGCCAATGGAGGCCATTATGTGCAAGAGGCCAATGGGGCCAGGGGCATCGAAATATCAAGGCCAATGGAGGCCATTATATGCAAAAGGCCAATGGAGGCCAGGAGAAGCATCAAGAAAGGCCAATGGAGGCCATTTCAATCAAAATCAAGTGGCCATTGGAGGCCAATGCATTCAAGATCACACCAGCCCTTGGGGGGGAGGCCCAAGATTGGCTACACAAGGGCCCCCCCAGAAGGTAATCAAGCCAAACCCCCCAGCTATATATGTACCTCCCCATTGCAGACACAGACTTTCCCCAATCTTTCAAAATCAGGGGGAAAGCCTGTCTTTGGGCAGCCCTATGGCAGGGCCAGAGGTGACCCCAGTGATGGGGCAGCCAGGCAGGACCCCAGTGATGGGGCAGCCAGGCAGGACCCCAGTGATGGGGCAGCCAGGGGAAGGACCCCAGTGATGGGGCCTGTGGAATCCCCAGACACATTACACCCAGGGGTGCCCCCATTCAGGCCCTGCAGGCCAGCATTCCCCATTGGGTCAAGGCAGGGCCAGCACAGAGGTATTAAACCTGATAAGGGAAGGGGTCAGGGCAGATCTTCCCCTCCCCCCTCAGATGTCCTTAAAATTCCCTTCAAAACTCCCCAAGAAATAATGACTGCCCAAAAAATTCTGAGGAATACGAATGTGCAGGGGCAACCAGGCAAATCACCCCAGAGGAGCAAAACATTTTGTCCCTATTTTATCATTTCCAAACAGGAAGGGGAAAGACAAAGGAAAGATAATTTCAGATTGTCGACAGTTAAATCAACATTTCACCCCCCAGAAGTTCAGACTGGAACACATGGGAAACATTTTCCCATATCTCAGAAAGGGTTGGTTCTGTGGAAAAATAGATCTGAAAGATGCTTATTTCCATTTAAAGCTGCACAGCAGCCTGGAAAAGCATGTCTGCATGCAAGTGGGGGGGAAACGTGGCAATTTCAAGCTGCATGCTTTGGGTTAAGCAGCCTGCCACAAAAGTTTATGACTCTCATGAGAGTCTGGGAAAGAAAATGGAGGAAGGAAGGAAAGGTAGTTTTCATCTACCTAGACGACATTTTGCTGTTAGCCCCCAGCAAAAAGACAGCAGCCCAGCATTTGGCAGAAATGAAAAAAGATCTTTTGCTGGCAGGTTTCAGAATAAACCTCCCCAAATCATGTCTGGAACCAACACAAGAAATAAAGCATTTGGGCCAGTGGATCAATTTGAAAAAAGGCCAGCTGGAAATTCCACAGGAAAAATTAAAATCCCTAAGAAAGGAATTAGGAAAGGTGCTGACAGCACAAAAGATGAGCTGCAGAAAACTCAGCTCTATTGTAGGGCAGTCAGAAGCTATTTAGTTTCAATGCCTTTTCTCAGAATTCTGACAGATCAACTTTGCAAAATGGTGGATTTGCACACAAAGTGGGGTTGGGACCACACCCTGACCATTCCCCAGGGGGTCAAAGATCAAATTGTGGAGTTAAAAACGTTTTTGCAGCCAGGTGTGGGCAGAGCCTTTCAATCCCAGGCCTCTCAGGAACTGTTCTCAGACAGCAGCACCTGGCAATGGGGGGGCTGGACAAAAAGTCTGGTCAAAAGGTCCAGGATTTCTGGAGGGACCTGCATGTCCTTCACATCAATCAAAAAGAATTGATGTCTGCAGTGGAAACTGTAAAGGCTTTGGCAAAACCAAAACAAACCATTGTTCTTCATGTGGACAGCCAGGTGGCAGTCAGTTATTTGACAAAATGGGGAGGCAAAAAGCCATATAAATTCCATCCTAAAACCCCTTCTGTACCATTGCCAAGAAAGGCAAATCAACTTGCAGGTGGTTTGGGTTCCCACAAAAGAACAATTGGCAGACTCCCTGACCAGGGAGCAAAAAGATCCAGGGGATTATACCCTGAACCTGACCATTTTTCACCAGATTCTGAAGTTTTTCAAAAACCACATCACCCAGAGGTGGACATGTTTTGCACACCCAGCAACAAAAAATTCCCCAAGTTCATTTGTCGATACCCCACCAAGGGGCTTTGTTGGTGGATGCTCTGAAGGCAGATTTAAGGGGTCTCCCCCAGTTTATGCCAACCCTCCCTGGAGCATCATTCCCCAATGGGTTCAGAGATTAATGTTAAACCCAGACCTAATTTGTCTGTTGATTGTACCCCACTGGGCTTCGACATCATGGTGGCGCCAATTAATGTCAATCAGGCAGCCAGGCAGCAAGGTTTTGCTAGTACCCCCCCAGTGGGGTCTGTTCACCAACTGCTGGGGGAGGAGATGCCCCCCCAAGGTGGAATTTGGCCTGCTTGATTGTGTCAGGCAAATATTACAATCCCAGGAAGTTTCGATGTCCAGTATCGACACTTACATAAAAAATCTGGGAAATGTCAAAAGATATGACTCAGCCTTCAGGGCATTGGTGGGTCAATTATTGCACAAAGGGGTGCCTCTGCAGCAGTGCACAGTCCCCAAGATGGCTGAAGCCATCCTTGATCTTGCTGTTCATAGCATCAATACTGCACGAAATGCATATGCAGCAGCCTTATTACTCCCAGGGTTTGGGTCTTTGAGATTTTCACCCCTTCTGGCTCCATTGAAAAGGAAGTGGAATGCCAATGTCTGCAAGTATGCCCACTTTTGGGACCCCACTGATTTCCTAGAAAACATCATGAGGAATTCCACACCCCTCAGACCTATCTGTGAAAGAGCTCAGAAACAGACTCATCATCTGTTGGAGGCTTTTGGCCCTCCACAGGGGGGTTGATTTAGCCAGGACACAGCGAAAAATCAGTTTCGTGGGAGAAAAAATTTTCATTTTATTGCAAAGGAAAGGGTGGCAATTCCCAAATGGGAAGAGATTTTGAATTTGCCACACACCCCCCTCATAGCCCATGGCATTTATTGAAAGAGTATGTGGAAAGGACAGCCCACATGGTTGGGCACAAAAATAATTTGTTGTGGTCTTTGGATGGTAAAAGACCTTTGACATCAGAAAGGGTGAATTCCCTAACCAAAGAAATTCTGCAGGAGGGGGGGTGGACACCACCCACTGGAAACCCCACAGCACCAGAGGGGCTGGGGTTTATGGTGGAAAAATGCTGGTTTGCAAGTGGAAGAAGTCCAGCAGCTGGGTCAGTGGAAAAATTTTGGTGCCTTCCAAGCTCATTATTTGAGGCTGGGAGTCGTGTCAAAAATTCAAAAATTATGGCCCAAAGGGGGGTGCACAGTACCTCACCATCTCGCAGTGCGGAGCCCGAATGGTCTCGGACTCCCACGACAAGGAAGGGGGAGGAAGGGACCAAGAGAA
>CAAHFI012019170.1:0-12805 GCA_900893395.1 Euglena gracilis | reverse complement strand
TGGTGAGGGAGGACACCTGCGCCACCAGGAACTTGACCTGCTCCTTCAGCCAGGCGTTCTCGGCCTGCTGATACTGCAGCTGCTCCACCAGGCGCGGCGTCACCGCCACCGCCTTGCCCTGCGCCACCGCCGTCGCCTCCACCTTGGCGGTGAAGGCGGCCATCTGCACCTCGACGGCGTTGATCTTACCCTGCAGCTGGACGTTCTCGGCCCGCTGCCGCTCCTTCTCTTGCAGCAGCTCCTGCACCGCGGCCCTGAGGTGCGCCACCTCCACCAGCTCGGCGAGTCTACTCGTCGGTACGCCGCTCTTCCCCGCCATCACCACGTTGTCTTCCGCCTCCTTCACGGGTGGAATATCATTGGGGGCTGAGTTACCCCTAAATTTGATGGGTTTTGGTTACCCAGAGTATACAGGGTAAAACGTCACTACGTGGTTGTGACGTCCTGGAGGATGGTAGCATCAAGAAAGTTGGCGGGTGGTACACCATGCGAAAGTTGGGGTGGTCCGGTAGCTAAGGTTGAATAGCACTGGGGGTGGAGAGGTCCGGTATGTTGGTGCGTATTGCACCACAGTAGAAAGGTTGACTCGGGTAGGAGAAGGTCTGGTGGGGCTTCTGGTGTTGCGGGACTTTGGTGCATTAAAATTTGGTAATCGATATGTGTCGAAGACCACGGGTGGTTGAATTTTCTAAAAAGTTCAGCATGTAGAGTACCATGGGTCGCTTGTGGTTTTCCGGTATCTGAACGACTTGGACTCCGCAGGGTGGCTGGGGTTATATAAAACCTCGTGGGTGGAGAAAAACCATGGAGTGGTTGGAGGACGCCCAGAATACGGTTGGTGGAGTATTATGGGGTGTTTGGAGTGGTCCAGGAGCTCGGTGGGTAGGACACCATCCGGAAGGGGGTTATCTATTTTTCGGAGGGTAAAGCACCTACGGTTTGCCAGGTTTATTCGATAATTGTAAGAAAAAAATTTTGTGGTTTGATTATTTGGAAGTTATGTGGGTTGTGGTAATCCGTAAAGCTACAGGTTAAAGCAGAAAAACGTGTGTGTGGGGGGGTAAGCTGCCCACATGCTCGGCGGAGAGGACACGTTGGGTTGGTTGGAAGTTCGACAGTTTGGGCACTCCAGGTTGGATGTTTGGCAGGTTGGCCACCCAAGGGTGGTTAGGGTTTTACCGATATCCGGTGGGTAAGACACCATGGGTGGTTCCATAAGTTTGGTGGGTTGAACCCCAGAGAGTGGTTAAGTGGGTAAAACACCACGGGGTGGTTGTAATCCAGATGTCTGGTTGGTCGGACACCAGGGGTGGTAGGTATCCAGAAATTGGCTGCGAGAAACACCGTGGGTTTGCGTTGTGAATGTGGTGAGAAAAAAACGCGGAAAATTTAGGTATGTGGAAGTTCAAGGCTAAATCTGAGGGTTGGTGGGAGATGTACGGGAATTTGGCAGATGAGTAACACGAGATGAAGTGAGTTTTTTTGGCAGCTCGGTGGGTTGAACAACACGAGATCCTTGGGGTCGTCTGGAAGGCCATAAGAGGGAGAATAAAGGGGCGACTGGGTTACAAGTGGACCGAGGTGGTGGAGGTTTCAAAATTGCGTCAGGCAGCAGAAGAAACCGTGAATTGGATGGTGAGTGCCAAAAAAATAACAACGATTGCAGGCTGACTTCAGGCCGTACGTCTGGAGCAGGATGGGGCCGTGTACTGCTGCAACGTATGAGTACAATGGAGAGGAACATGGTCTTGCTGTGGTGAGAGCGGGAAGCGGGCTGGGGGTACAGGAGGCACTTGTGAAAATTATTTCTTCCACAAAGGGTTAACAGTGTTCGTCCAAAGCTTCCCATTTTCCACGGATATTCCTTTTTGCTTTTGCCTTTTGCCTTTTGCCTTTTGCCTATTTGCCTTTCGCCTGGTGCGCACCTATTTTGGTGTGTAAAAGTCATCTGGGTAACAAAGGCCATTTGTCCCAATTTCCTCTTTGCAGGGCAAAGAACAAGATAGTGTTTGATAATGTATTTTCCTTGACCGTCCGCTTCAGGGAGATGTTTTCTCTTCAGTGACGAAATCGAGAACGTGTGTGGTGTAAAAGAATACTGCGTGCAAGGAAAAGGTATCACTCGAGCACGTGTGATATGTGTAGCGACATCCCATAGGATCTGCCACGATGGTCAAGCTGTGCTCATACACAGCCGCCAGATTGTGACAGATCCAGACTCTACAGATTTTCCTCAGAGCTTGGATCGTGCCTGGTACACATCTCCTTCCCAGGGATATGCCCTTTTTCATCCTGGACTAGGTCGTCCCAGGTCCTGTCAGGATTTCAGTCACAGTCCCGGTTAGATTATGCTTTCTGGAACACGGGATCTCTTTTCTCCACAAAGGTGCAACACAAAACCAAAAACGTGCAAAAAGGAAAGCCCGTTTTTGCGGTTGCTTATTAACTGTATCAGCTTAGGAGTGTAGAGAAGATCACTGCGTGAAAAAGGGCTGGCAGGTTTCTTTTCAAAGCATGCCATCCATCCGGGTGTGCAAAAGGCACACGGTGTTGGTCTAGCGTATTTGCTGGAAACCCATAGGGAGAGCTGTCGAAGGAGGGGGGGGGGGCGTTAGCTCATATGGTCATACCCGGATATGGCGCCTGGGCGGTTTTAACGGAACTAGGACAAAAAAGCGTACTTGCAGAACCGATTGCCGGCGACATCTTTGCAGGGGTGTGGAGAAAGTGGTGAGTAATAAGAGACTGGCTTAGGCCAAAAACAATTTTTACTGTCTGGCAGCCTTATGGAGCTTTAAGGCCGAAATGTGACAACTTTGGCCTATTATTACGTCATGAGTGCTGTGTGCTGTGCGCTGTGTGCCACTTGGCGGCTTGCCAGCATTTACTGGCTGCCAGGGTCTTCACATCAACAAAAAGTACACGGCGAGATAATAGGTGCTAACCTCGTGCAGACTGTTTCCGTCCGCACATTGATTGGGTGTGAGGTGAGGCATCGGTGTAGTCACTAAAAGGGGCCGAGAACGGGGAGGGGGGGGTCAGACCTGGGTGTATCCAGGCAGGCCTGTTTATCGGGTTACGCTACCGGTGTAGCGATTCTGTGGGAGAGAGGAAAACTGAAATGAAGGCAATTACCTCAACTGAGAGCATATGATTCCGTTTCGGCATTAAACTCTTTTCAACCGCCAGTAATCATAGCGGGGGTCCAAGGGGTATCCCACCAGGATCATTTGAGTGGGGGTTCAGGTGCGAGTCGATCCACCTCCCAGGTTTCTGGCGTTTCGTATTAGAAACATGGTGGTACCCAGTCCCGAACCCATCGAGTAAGGAACTGCAGTGTTGGTTGCACTCGCTCCTTCCTCGAGGAACCATTGCAGCTTCTCCCATAAACATCATGGGCAGAGTGGCTAGCCAGATAAAAAAAATATCCCTGCGTGATAATAAGAGACCTGTGGAGAATTCCCCGGTTGGAACTGTACAGGCATATGCGGCACACATTCCGCGCGTACTGTATGGGGTCGTAATACGTCCCCAAGCCTGTCTTTCCGTGTCATGCCGTGATTCATGATTCTCCGGAGCCAATTCGGCAGGAGAGGTGTGCGGCAGGCACGATCCAAACTATGTGACAACCCTGCAGAGGCTGCATCTGTAACAACCTGACGGCTGTGTTTGAGGAAGCCAGACAACCGTGGCAGATCCTATGTGATGGCGGGACACGTATCACACGTGCTTGCGTGGTCTCTTTTCCTCACAGGCAGTACTGTTCCTTTGTCTTTCTGAAGTTCTCAATCCCGTCGCTCAAAATGGAGAAAAGCTCCCTGAACCGAACGGCTAAGAAAAATCATTCAAAGTCAGCTTGCTTTGTGTTTTGTGAACAATCAGGCAAATTGGGGCAAATGGTTTTGTTACTCTAAAGATTTTTCCTTACCTAAGCAACTGCCTACCCGGCGAAAGCGTAAGGGCTTCTTCGGGGCAAAAGGGAAGCTCTGAACGTACATTTCGTAGCAGATTTAGGTAACAAGCCAACACACACCTCACCACCTCACGTACAGAAAGAAAGGTAACTGAGTGAATACGTTGAACGCGAAAATCACGGATTGCACACAACGGTTGTTACCGCGCAACAACCCTTGCGAGATGTGATTCATCAAATACCTGTCAAGGCAGTAGAAAGGACGCGCACAGCAGTGGGTGATACGATATAGGGTGGCGTTCGATGACTTTGTTGAACAATACGCTTCAACAAGTTCGAGATTAGTAGCCAGGATAACCCTGGAAAAGAAGTGGCGGCAATATTCCACCCGCAAGGATGCAAATGGAAGTCCCTTGACCTTTGGCAGGCAAAATGGTTTGGAAATTCTGCTAAAGGTGATGATCGTAGCGAGCAACTAAGGCGTGAAGAATTTCACGCAGTTTTTGATCCATTTCAAAACATCCGTCCAAGGATCTCCATCGCGAGGATTTCGCGGGGCATGAAATGACTCTGGACAATCGTTGGAATTATGCGTCAAAACATCTGAAGCTCACACAAGTTGGAGGACTAATACAATCTGCTATTCAAACGAAACTCACCACGGGATACCTGTTGGTCTGGTCAATGCCTTGAAAAATAACCAACGTCACGACGATCACCAACACGGTGTCAAAAGCGATATATCTACGTTATTTGGACCAATCCACGGACAAAGCATGGTTTTTATAGCAACAAATCGGGACATATGTCTCGCGAATGTCCAAATCCTGAAGTAAGAAATAGTATTCAAAGTCCAAGCGGCCCCACCAAACAAGTACCAGTCGCGTGATTTGTTCAACGGTCCCACCACCTGGGAGCCGCCGGTCGCCTCCGCGACCGCCGAGTCATGGTCGGCCGACGGCGCAGGGTCCTCGCCGTCGTGGAAAACCACCAACAGCCGGGGGGTAGTGTTTCCGGGGTGGAGCCTGCGCTTTCTCCGGGGGTTGGTGGGCTCAAGCCAACCCCCGTTTGTTTCACTCAGGTATTTTCCCCAACCACAGCCGGCGCGTAGGATCGTTTTTTCAAGGGTTTCTCAAAATGTGGTGAAAAGGAAAAATCTGCCATTTGCAATGCAATCTCACTTTTCTCTCTGAAATATCACCTTTCTCTCTTTCCATATCTCACACTCTCTCACACTCTCTTGCACACCCTGGGGACAAAACCTACCCACAGACCAACCCATTGAATTCCGAAGGCAACAACCACAACCCATAGCTCAAAATGACACCAAATCTGTGGGAAACCTGTGGGAGTGACTGAATGTGACGAGAAAAACAACCTGGGGCAAGCAGGCGAGAGGTAGGGGGTATATGGGCGGCGGAAAGGGTGGCGATATTGTAGGCTACTTCACTCCAACCCACATATCCTTCAAATACCCAATAATGCTATTGTCCAAATCCATCCTTCAAAACCACCAACGATGAAATTATCCAAATGCAATTCCAATGTCTGCCATCTTTGCCAAACAATGCGGACACCCCCTCAAGTTCTTTAAAAAAAAACACAATTTGGGGAAGCTTATTTTTAATTTGACCCATATCCGATTTCTATCGCGACAGTGTTATCCGCGACAGTGAAATTTGAGCTTTCGGGCAATTTTTTTTGCTGCCGCCGAATGCCGGCGGCCGTCACCCTCTCCCTTGCGACCTTGTTCGGACACCACAAATTCTCCCCCCCCGTTCTCAACAAAGAGTGGGGAAATCCTGTATTTTGCACTGTTTCACCCAAAGCCTATATCCCACACCTATTCTCCCTTGAAATAACAAACGGGAAACAATGTTCAGTGACTGTGGCTTTCAAGTGCCTTCAACCCGTTGGGAAAGGTTCGGTTCAGCAACCAACAAATATTTGGTTGCCCCCCCCCTCAGCTTCTCATGGGGTGCATGAGGGTCTTCACCAAAATCTGCCCTCGCCCCGTTTTCCAACAGGCCGAGTTTTTTCTGGAAAAATTCAGTTGGAGCCCCCCCCCTCCTCGGGCCGGGCAGATTTTTGTAAAACTTCAAGCGCAACCCCCCCCCTCCTCCTCGGTCGGGGGATTTTTGTAAAAAATTTAAGTGCCTCCTCCTCAGGTCGGGGGATCTTTGGTCAAAAATTAAAGCGCCCCCGCCCCTCCTCGGGCCGGGAGAGTTTTGGCCAAAAACTCTGTCCCGGTCTCATTTTGTGACGACCATTGACTCCAAACCACAAGGTGTTCCTCATCATCCACATATCCCAATACTTTGAGAAGGAATCCATACAACACCACCTTGTAGGGAAACGTGACGGCAACGCGGGGTAAGGTAGTGGGAGTGAAGGGAAGAGGGACAGCGGACGACAAATATTGCAGATGAGCAACGAATATACTATGGTGCAACTTCGCACTCCCGGCCGCCATGCGGGGCCTTTTTCTATATTTCTCCATTCTCCTTGGCAGCGTCCTGCATCTGTATATTCTCTCATTCACACGCTCATGTGTATGTGCGTGCACTGACACCCACACTGACGTACAAATCCGGTTTTTGAATTTCTACAGCACTTTGCCTTCCCATTTGGCTCACCGTAGAGCTTTATCCAGGGCCGATCAGTTTAGAGCCTCCGGCCCACCGTCAATTTGTATTTCGGACATTATATCTATTCTCACTTTTTTCTCACGACTATATTTTACAAACTCCCCTCTGAACCTGTGAATGAAACTTCCAGCTGCGTCCCCAGTTTCCTCCTCGTCCTCATTTCCGACCCACTTTGTCAAAAATTCCCATTTTCCATCTTTTCCTTTCCATCGCCTTGTAATTTTCTTTACCTCCCACTCGTCAGGTAATGCCTCTTCTTCTTTTTCGGTCCGTTCATAATAAAACAGAGGCATCACCTTCTATTTAACTTGGGGATCCCGATATTCATTCAAAAAACTCCTACGGGCTTTTGTGTTCACCCCAGGTTTCATCTCAATCACATAACTCCGTTCCCCTTCTCTACCCTTCACGACCCCAGGTCCCACCCACCCAGAGTCAAGCACCCTCGACACCTCGGGTCTCCTACACCAAACCGTCGTCCCCGTCTTTAGGGGTCCATTTTTTTCCGCGGCTTATTTATCCTTGCCACCTCCTCCTCATGCTTTTTGTTGAGTATCCTAGCCACCCCCCATCAATGTCTTGCGTCCTACGGAAAACATCCATCGGATACTTACATTCTTTGGGTGGTTGGTAGGGTACCCCTGCCAATGGTCGTTCCTTTCCATGCAACATTTCACATGGGCTGTACCCGCTTTCCACCGTTACATCTTTAATTCGGTCTAAAGCTTGGGTAAAGCCTCTACCAAATTATTTTTTTCCTCCACATACAATTTCCTGAACGCCTCCATTACCTGTTGTCCGGCTCTCTCAGCCTTCCCGTTTGCTTGGTGGTGGTATGCATTGGAATATGCCAACCTAATCCCCAAAAGTGCACACATTTGTTTTCCACCAAGTGCTTTTGAAATGGCTCCCTTGGTCACTTGAAATGACCGAAGGAACCCCAAAAGGCCTCCACCGATTTGTCACCATTTCCTTATCCAACTTGGCACCAGTCAACCACATGTCCCTGCATGCAACCCCCACAATCCATCCCGAATGCCTATCCACACAAATGCTAGGGTGTCATACTCCCCCCCATCGTTTAAAACCCTCGGCATTCAAAACAAATCGATGGCAACACTTGTCATTGGTGCAGGGGGTATGGGTGTGGACTCGATCGGTCCTTTCAAACTCTCCCCCCTCACACTCGCTTGGTTCAATTTTTGCTGCAATTTTGATTGAGTTCTTTGCAGCCTTTTCATCAGCCCAAAAAAACGAGGTGCCATGTGTTTTTCAAACTTTTTCAGTGCCAACATGCCCCAAAATCTCGTTATTTTCTTGAATCACGAAGCGTTGAAAACTTTCAGGCACACACAACGTTTCCTTGAAAAAAAAATTGGCCTTTTAGCACTTTGAAGTTCTTTGGCCAAATTCAACCACCTTTGGTAGCTACCCATTTTACTTTCCATGTGGTGCATTGGGAATATGCTTGCCCCCAGTCGCGCTCCCATACGGGCATAATATTCTTAGGGGTCGTACTTGGCAGGGCGTCCCCCATTTCCATACGAGTGTCCCTCCTCGAACTTTCAGCCGTCTCCGGGACAGGGTAGCCTCCCCCCACTTTCTCATCCAAAAATGAACTCCTCTGTATCCTGGGCCCTTGTGAGTGGGTGTCCACAGGGGTGTTTTGTTTTCCTCCTGGGTGTACTCACCCTTGGTTCCCCTCCTTGTGCACTCTTCTTTTTCCTCCTCAGGTGTTACGTTTTTGCCACTACGGGTTGTCCCCCCCTGTATCCAGGCATTACGAAAAATTGGGCTGGTTTTTGATTCTTATCTCCAAACAGTGTTTTTCCAGTTCTTTTTCCTCCCGGATAAAATTTTCAATTTCATCCTTGTCTTCGGTCGACCCGTGCTTATTTATGTCCCTTACTGCTTGTGAGGCTGGGTATGCCCACTGACTAAGGATATCGGATATGGTTTTTTTTTTACCATCTCGCCGTTCTCCCAACCGGACCACTGGGTGTGTCCAGGACTTCCCTTGTCCATGACTCGAAACTTTGGTGGTCGGTTAAAACCAAAACGGGTTCCAATCCAATCCAACTCTCCCATCTTTGTAGTGCCAATATTATGGCGTACGTCTCTAACTGGGGGTCCATTTTCTTTGCCCCTCGGTCAATTTTTGCGACATAAAAGGCACAGTTGTTTTCTCAATAAAATTTTGGGCTGTGGGCCTTCCTCTCCCTTAATTCATTTGCTCTAACGTTGCCCCCACGGCGTACCCACTGGCATCTACCCTTAGCACAGAGGGTCTATTTGGGTCTACCCGTTGCAACATTAGGCCGCAACACATCTTTTTTTTCAGCTCCTGAAAAGCTTTTAAATCTTACCCATCAAATTCCAAAGGTTTTCGACTTCCTTTCGTTAAAATCTCTCTTGGGACTTTCAACTTGTCTTGCAACCTGGCTGCTACTTCGGCATACATGTGAATGTATGCATTGTAATAATTTACGAATCCTAAAAAGGTTCTCAAAGCTGGAATTGTTTTTGGAATCTCCCACTTTTCGATCGCTTGTAGTTTACCCGGTGTTGGTCTCCTCGTCCCATTTCCTTAAATTTTGCACACAAAAGTCAACCTCCTCAATTAAAAATTTGGCTTTGAATTCATCAGCCACCGAAAGTTCTGTTTTGAGCACCTCCAACACCCTCCTCAAATCTTTTTCATGTGCCCCAACCACAACCAGGTCCTCCCCTTCCCCGACTGTTGTTCCCACCAGCATCCCATCTATGTACGCTGTGGCGATATCCCTTAATGGCGTCAAACGGTCATCGATCATTTGCTGAAATTGCTGGGGGGCTTTTGTCAAACCCATTCACACTTCGTTGAAAAATGCCTTTGGGGGTGAAATAACACGTTATGGGTCGACGTTCTGGGTGTGGAGGTTGTTGGTGAAAAGCTTGCTTCAAATCGTTAATCGAAAGCATTTTGGTTTGCATCATGTTTGACCAAAATGTATTCAATTTTGGGTAGGGGGTAGTTGCATCGCCTTGTTGGGCTGTTTGGGCCCCTGAGGTCAACCAGCCGCCTCCAATGAAAATACTTGGATTTTTTTGGTACTGGAAAAGTCTGTGACAGCCATTCAGAACCCTTGGCTGAGGCCGGCTCAATGTATTTTTTTGTAAAACCAGTCTTGGGCGATTTTTTTCAAGTGTCTGTTTCCTCTCACCATGCATGAAAAAAGACCTCTGCCTGTTGGGCTTTGCCCCCTTCGTTAACGGTATGTGTGCATAACCATATTGCCCTATTTCGGGGGGGGGGGGTCTGTAAATGGCGATGACCAAAATACCGTTCCCCTGAAATCTTGAAAAACTTGTTACCTCAACTTGACTACCCGTTAATCCTCTTTTTGGTCCTCCCCCTCCCTTGCAATTATCTTTCGGTTGTTAACCTGCACTGGGGTTTCACTTCCTTCGGGACTTGTGGCAACCTCCCTTAGGTACTCATCACTCAAAAATTGCAAATCGAGGACCTGGTCCAACCCCTCCAAAGGCAAGCAAAGACCAAACTTTGCAACCCAAACAAAGACCCGTCCGCCACAGTCACGTTGTCCACTGAAAAACTTGTGTCATCCTAATTTTTTGCGGACCGCAAGAGAATCATTTCGGGGCTGTCTTTCACCTACATCTTGTGGTGTGTGAAATATTCTGAGTTTTGCCTCCGCCAACCAAAGATAGGAAATAATTGCGTCAAATTTTATATTTGACTCATAAAATTAAACCTCATATTACACACACCCAGGTTCCCTTTCCTGATTCCAATTTCGCTGAAGGATCATTTGCACCTTAGCACATCTGCTCCCCCCCGCCAAAGTTTTCCCATTGGCCGTTTCAAACCCAAGCGATTCCTTAGCAGGATACATTAGGTGTTCCCTTATCAACCCTTGTCGAATGAGGTTTGCCTCAGCCCCCGTGTCAATCAAAATTGGGGATGTTTTCTCCTCCCCATTGGTCAACCAGATTTGGGTTTTTAACAGAAGTTGTCTGTCCTCTCCAAGTTTCTTTGCTCTTCCCCGAGTTTTTGTCCCCTTTAACATGCTTGTTTTCAGCCGAATCAAATTTTTCTTCCCTGGAACTGCCCCCCCCCTGGGAGGGTTGCCTTCTACCGATCAACAAGGCCCACACCCCCCACTGGTTTCCCCTCAAAATCTTCCTGACAACCTCAAACAATTTTGTCCCCTTGGAAAAAAAATCTTTTTGACGGCCAAAGCCTCCAGATTTTTCAACAACCTCCTATTCCAGTCTGGGCAAATGCAAATTGGCCGACAATTGGAATTTTGCAAGTGTTCAGCCACATCAGGCAACAAAGTGCAGGGGGGTTCATCCGCAACGCTTCCTCCATCCCCCACTCCTTTTCCATTGCATTATAATCCTCCACGTAAAACCTTTCACTCCTGGTATTTTGGCTGGTTGCAAAACAATTCCGGTCGGCCTTAACCCGAAATTTCTTCTCAATTTCCACCTTGCAAACTTTACTAACGGCATAATCCTCCCTACGATATCCCCTTTTTTTGTTCCAGCGCGATTAGCAAATTCTCCACCAATTGTTTGGGCGTCCTCCATTTTTTCTGGGGACCAACTGTCATTCCATACCCTCCGAAATTTTCACGGTGACTCCTCCCCACAGCAATTCAATTCGGGCAGGTCTGGACATCGCAAAGTTTGTTTTGTAGCATGATCATATTTTAGCTCCCCCAGTTTCGGGTGGGTTTTTGATATCGCCAATCTGAAAATTGACAATTATCATCATCGAAAAAAGTCAGATTTTGAACAAAGCGTCTTTTCCACAAAAGTCCATAACGAGTATTCTCAATCCACCACAACTTTGGTTTGAAATGTTCCAGAATTTCCAGAATTTTTTTGAGCAGCCGATCTGCCCTCTCCAAATTCCAGACTCCCAATTTTTTGGCCAAGCTGTATTCTGTACAAGGCACCCCTGCAGCGATGATCTGAAAAAATCCTGGGGGGACTTCCAATATCTCCACTCCAAAATATTCGCACAGTGGGCTGGGTTAGATCTGAAGTTTATGTCCACTGAAATTACTTTAAACCCTTGCTGTCTTAGGCAATCCCCAACCGAGCCCTTACCGCAAAAAAAATTATAAAGCTCTAATCTTTACGGAAGGCTTACGAACTCTTATGAGGTCTGTTTTTTTACAGGTTCGGGCCGAGCCACAAATTTGTCCGTCACGCACGCGCGCATCCGACACAGTGCACACACCTTGGGCAGACATCTCCCGGGATGGCAGTTTTTTCATCGTGCCTTCGTTTTTAATCACACGTTTTTTTTCTTGCAACCTGGGATTTGCGTATGTTTTTGTGTGGGGCTGGGTATGTGAGCCCGGGGCGGCTCGCGTAACCAACGGTCCACCCCGGCTATCCTAGAATCGGTTTCCTTTTCCCCTTCCTTTGCCTTTGTCTTTTCTACCGTCATGGCCCTTTCCTCAAGACCAGTCATTTCCGTTGTTTCCTTTTCCCATGAAGTGTTTCCTTTCCCCTTTTCTTTGCCTTTTCGACCACCAGACTGTGAATTAAGATTCTTTTGATTTGAGTGCCACCACTGATGTCCCTGGGAATTGGCATTGGCATTGGGATTCCACGCAAAATCGTTTCTGCATCCCCCCCATTGCTAATTTGAGATGGCAGGGGGGGGATGAAAATGACTGTGATCGAATCACCGCCACTGGATTTTGCACTGGGGGGTACACGTTTGCATTGGTCGCTGGAGCTGCCAACGGTGAATCTGTTTTCCAACGGACGGTTTTGCCGGTGTTTCACCCCCCTTTGATGACCGTGCTGGGGAGGATGTCCTGGACCCCTTCGCCCGGTCTGCCTTGGCAGACCTGGCCCTCTGGTTTCCGGACCCATTTGGCTCATTGGAACTGCGTAGCATGACTTGATTATCCCTGGATGACAGTTTTCGCTAAAAAAAAGGAAAATTTCTTCAGCTCCCATTTTTGGCTGTTCCTCACCAATTTTAATCCTTTTATCCGTGCCTGTGATTGGTTTCCCACTGCCCTCTTTCAGTTTGTCGCAAATTGTGGTATTCGTCAAAAAGACTTCGAACTCCAGCGGTGAAAATTTGAAAACCATGCAGGGCTTTTCCCCAGTGACACGTTCCAAGGCACAAATAATGTTTTCCCCGGTTACTGGCACTCTGGGGTACATTTTGACTTTCGGTCCACACGTTGATTTCCTTTCCTCCTCATCG
>CAAHFI012017545.1:0-28891 GCA_900893395.1 Euglena gracilis | reverse complement strand
AGGCTGTTCTCAGCTGGCCGCCAAAGGATTTTTTACCATTTTCGGGCATGGTGAAAAAGGTTGGGTTAAAGAATTTTTGAATCTTTCCCTCCAACTGCGTCTGTTTTTTCCGGCAGTGTTTCCTCCGGCCAGCAGGGAGCAGCCAACGTGCCTATCGGGGTTGTTTTGTCCCCCTCCCGACGTGTGTGTGTCCGCACGCACCCACGCGGCCCCCCTCGGTCGTGCAGCGTGCGGTCCCTCGACAGCGTACTAGAGGGGTGTATGTTTCTCTCCCGACGTGTGTGTGTCCGCACGCACCCACGCGGCCCCCCTCGGTCCGTGCAGCGTGCGGTCCCTCGTCAGCGTACTAGAGGGGTGTATGTTTCTCCTCCCGACGTGTGTGTGTCCGCACGCACCCACCGGCCCCCCTCGGTACGTGCAGCGTGCGGTCCTCGACAGCGTACTAGAGGGGTGAGTGTACGGCGGTTGGAGACCCGGAAAAGGCCTCCACCGCCCTTTGTTTCTCCCATGGGTCCCAAGCAGGAAACGCGCCTCGGCCGGTCCCCTTCTTGGTGGGAAAGAGGCCTCTCCTCCCTCCAATTGGTTGCCCAGGCTGGGCCTCCGATTGCAGAAGGGCAGGCCTGTCAGCAACAGGTGCGTGCGCAGGTCCGGACTGGGTCCGAGGAGCCTGCGCCTGCCCTTGCTGGGAGCGCTCAGGCTCAGCCTCAGGACCCCCCAAGGTCTGCACCTGCCCCGAGGGGCCACCAGGCTTGGCCTTGGAGCATTGAGACCGGGTCTGCTGCCAGCCCCGGAGCCACGCCCAGACCCGGCCTCAGCCCATAATACGAGCAAGCCTGCCTCCCCATGAGTGTCCAGGCCTGGCCTTCCAGGCTTCGTGAAAGACCGAGCCTGAAATGTGCCGAGGACTGGCCTCACTGCCCCATTTCCTCCCCTTCCCTTTCTACCCGACACTCCTGGCGCATGCACATCACACAATTGGTGCCACTAGCGGAAAGGTGTTCTTTCCAGCCCCACCCCCCGCCCAGTCCGACCTTCCCAACCACCAACACGACCGCCGACCACCCGGCAGGAAGGCCCAAGGACGACAGAAGCGTCAGGAGCAAAGGCCGGTGGGATCTCCTGTGATCAGCCCCAATCCCACCGGTCGGGGCGAAACGCACCAGCCGACTTCCACGCCACACGACCCAACAACCAGCTCCCCACCCATACCAATTTCCAAGAGAGAGAGAGAGAGAGAGAGAGAGAGAGAGAAGAGAGAGAGAGAGAGAGAGAGAGAAGAGAGATACCAACGTGAAGAAGAGAGAGCTACACGGGAAACCGTGGTCACCCCACAACGGGTGAGGAGGAGCCGGAGCTCGCCCGTTTTTCTCAGAACGGGTTTGTCTCCCCTGCTTTTTTCAGAGCAGGTCGGCCCCACGGCTCGTGCCCGGCGGCAGAAGCAAGGTTCAAGCTCACCGCCGCGGCATTCAAGACAGCTGTGTCTGGAGAGAAGGGCGCTGGGGGACTCCACTGATGAGGCCCACCCCCAGGCAGCCCGGGCCGAAACCACCGAAGTCCCAAGTGGAAGAAAGAGAGCCACACGGGAAACCGTGGTCACCCCACAACGGGTGAGGAGGAGCCGGAGCTCGCCCGTTTTTCTCAGAACGGGTTGTCTCCCCTGCTTTTTTCAGAGCAGGTCGGCCCCCACGCTCGTGCCCGCGGCAGAAGCAAGGTTCAAGCTCACCGACGCGGCATTCAAGACAGCTGTGTCTGGAGAGAAGGGCGCTGGGGACTCCACTGATGAGGCCCACCCCCAGGCAGCCCGGGCCGAAACCACCGAAGTCCCAAGTGGAAGAAGAGAGCTACACGGGAAACCGTCACCCCACAACGGGTGAGGAGGAGCCGGAGCTCGCCGTTTTTCTCAGAACGGTTAGTCTCCCCTGCTTTTTTCAGAGCAGTCGGCCCCCACGGCTCGTGCCCCGCAGCAGGCAATCAAGCTCACGCCGCGGCATTCAAGACAGCTGTGGTCTGGAGAGAAGGCGCTGGGGGACTCCACTGATGAGGCCCACCCCCAGGCAGCCCGGGCCGAAACCACCGAAGTCCCAAGTGGAAGAAGAGAGAGCTACACGGGAAACCGTGGTCACCCCACAACGGGTGAGGAGGAAGCCGGAGCTCGCCCGTTTTTCTCAGAACGGGTTAGTCTCCCTGCTTTTTTCAGAGCAGGTCGGCCCCCACGGCTCGTGCCCGGCGGCAGAAGCAAGGTTCAAGCTCACCGCCGCGGCATTCAAGACAGCTGTGGTCTGGAGAGAAGGGCGCTGGGGGACTCCACTGATGAGGCCCACCCCAGGCAGCCCGGGCCGAAACCACCGAAGTCCCAAGTGGAAGAAGAGAGAGCTACACGGGAAACCGTGGTCACCCCACAACGGTGAGGAGGAGCCGGAGCTCGCCCGTTTTTCTCAGAACGGGTTGTCTCCCTGCTTTTTTCAGAGCAGGTCGGCCCCCACGGCTCGTGCCCGCGGCAGAAGCAAGGTCAAGCTCACCGCCGCGGCATTCAAGACAGCTGTGTCTGGAGAGAAGGGCGCTGGGGGACTCCACTGATGAGGCCCACCCCAGGCAGCCCGGGCCGAAACCACCGAAGTCCCAAGTGGAAGAAGAGAGCTACACGGGAAACCGTGGTCACCCCACAACGGGTGAGGAGGAGCCGGAGCTCGCCCGTTTTTCTCAGAACGGGTTAGTCTCCCCTGCTTTTTTTCAGAGCAGGTCGGCCCCCACGGCTCTGTCCCGCGGCAGAAGCAATTCAAGCTCACCGACGCGGCATTCAAGGACAGCTGTGGTCTGGAGAGAAGGGCGCTGGGGGACTCCACTGATGAGGCCACCCCCAGGCAGCCCGGGCCGAAACCACCGAAGTCCAAGTGGAAGAAGAGAGAGCTACACGGGAACCGTGGTCACCCCACAACGGGTGAGGAGGAGCCGGAGCTCGCCCGTTTTTCTCAGAACGGGTTGTCTCCCCTGCTTTTTTCAGAGCAGGTCGGCCCCCACGGCTCGTGCCCGCGGCAGAAGCAAGGTTCAAGCTCACCGACGCGGCATTCAAGACAGCTGTGGTCTGGAGAGAAGGGCGCTGGGGGACTCCACTGATGAGGCCCACCCCCAGGCAGCCCGGGCCGAAACCACCGAAGTCCCAAGTGGAAGAAGAGAGAGCTACACGGGAAACCGTGGTCACCCCACAACGGGTGAGGAGGAGCCGGAGCTCGCCCGTTTTTCTCAGAACGGGTTGTCTCCCCTGCTTTTTTCAGAGCAGGTCGGCCCCCACGGCTCGTGCCCGCGGCAGAAGCAAGGTCAAGCTCACCGACGCGGCATTCAAGACAGCTGTGGTCTGGAGAGAAGGGCGCTGGGGGACTCCACTGATGAGGCCCACCCCCAGGCAGCCCGGGCCGAAACCACCGAAGTCCCAAGTGGAAGAAGAGAGAGCTACACGGGAAACCGTGGTCACCCCACAACGGGTGAGGAGGAGCCGGAGCTCGCCCGTTTTTCTCAGAACGGGTTGTCTCCCCTGCTTTTTTCAGAGCAGGTCGGCCCCCACGGCTCGTGCCCCGCGGCAGAAGCAAGGTCAAGCTCACCGACGCGGCATTCAAGACAGCTGTGGTCTGGAGAGAAGGGCGCTGGGGGACTCCACTGATGAGGCCCACCCCCAGGCAGCCCGGGCCGAAACCACCGAAGTCCCAAGTGGAAGAAGAGAGAGCTACACGGGAAACCGTGGTCACCCCACAACGGGTGAGGAGGAGCCGGAGCTCGCCCGTTTTTCTCAGAACGGGTTGTCTCCCCTGCTTTTTTCAGAGCAGGTCGGCCCCCACGGCTCGTGCCCGCGGCAGAAGCAAGGTCAAGCTCACCGACGCGGCATTCAAGACAGCTGTGGTCTGGAGAGAAGGGCGCTGGGGGACTCCACTGATGAGGCCCACCCCCAGGCAGCCCGGGCCGAAACCACCGAAGTCCCAAGTGGAAGAAGAGAGAGCTACACGGGAAACCGTGGTCACCCCACAACGGGTGAGGAGGAGCCGGAGCTCGCCCGTTTTTCTCAGAACGGGTTGTCTCCCCTGCTTTTTTCAGAGCAGGTCGGCCCCCACGGCTCGTGCCCCGCGGCAGAAGCAAGGTCAAGCTCACCGACGCGGCATTCAAGACAGCTGTGGTCTGGAGAGAAGGGCGCTGGGGGACTCCACTGATGAGGCCCACCCCCAGGCAGCCCGGGCCGAAACCACCGAAGTCCCAAGTGGAAGAAGAGAGAGCTACACGGGAAACCGTGGTCACCCCACAACGGGTGAGGAGGAGCCGGAGCTCGCCCGTTTTTCTCAGAACGGGTTGTCTCCCCTGCTTTTTTCAGAGCAGGTCGGCCCCCACGGCTCGTGCCCGCGGCAGAAGCAAGGTCAAGCTCACCGACGCGGCATTCAAGACAGCTGTGGTCTGGAGAGAAGGGCGCTGGGGGACTCCACTGATGAGGCCCACCCCCAGGCAGCCCGGGCCGAAACCACCGAAGTCCCAAGTGGAAGAAGAGAGAGCTACACGGGAAACCGTGGTCACCCCACAACGGGTGAGGAGGAGCCGGAGCTCGCCCGTTTTTCTCAGAACGGGTTTGTCTCCCCTGCTTTTTTCAGAGCAGGTCGGCCCCACGGCTCGTGCCCGCGGCAGAAGCAAGGTCAAGCTCACCGACGCGGCATTCAAGACAGCTGTGGTCTGGAGAGAAGGGCGCTGGGGGACTCCACTGATGAGGCCCACCCCCAGGCAGCCCGGGCCGAAACCACCGAAGTCCCAAGTGGAAGAAGAGAGAGCTACACGGGAAACCGTGGTCACCCCACAACGGGTGAGGAGGAGCCGGAGCTCGCCCGTTTTTCTCAGAACGGGTTGTCTCCCCTGCTTTTTTCAGAGCAGGTCGGCCCCCACGGCTCGTGCCCGCGGCAGAAGCAAGGTCAAGCTCACCGACGCGGCATTCAAGACAGCTGTGGTCTGGAGAGAAGGGCGCTGGGGGACTCCACTGATGAGGCCCACCCCCAGGCAGCCCGGGCCGAAACCACCGAAGTCCCAAGTGGAAGAAGAGAGAGCTACACGGGAAACCGTGGTCACCCCACAACGGGTGAGGAGGAGCCGGAGCTCGCCCGTTTTTCTCAGAACGGGTTGTCTCCCCTGCTTTTTTCAGAGCAGGTCGGCCCCCACGGCTCGTGCCCGCGGCAGAAGCAAGGTTCAAGCTCACCGACGCGGCATTCAAGACAGCTGTGGTCTGGAGAGAAGGGCGCTGGGGGACTCCACTGATGAGGCCCACCCCCAGGCAGCCCGGGCCGAAACCACCGAAGTCCCAAGTGGAAGAAGAGAGAGCTACACGGGAAACCGTGGTCACCCCACAACGGGTGAGGAGGAGCCGGAGCTCGCCCGTTTTTCTCAGAACGGGTTTGTCTCCCCTGTTTTTTCAGAGCAGGTCGGCCCCCACGGCTCGTGCCCCGCGGCAGAAGCAAGGTCAAGCTCACCGACGCGGCATTCAAGACAGCTTGGTCTGGAGAGAAGGGCGCTGGGGGACTCCACTGATGAGGCCCACCCCCAGGCAGCCCGGGCCGAAACCACCGAAGTCCCAAGTGGAAGAAGAGAGAGCTACACGGGAAACCGTGGTCACCCCACAACGGGTGAGGAGGAGCCGGAGCTCGCCCGTTTTTCTCAGAACGGGTTGTCTCCCCTGCTTTTTTCAGAGCAGGTCGCCCCACGGCTCGTGCTCGTGCCCGGCGGCAGAAGCAAGGTTCAAGCTCACCGACGCGGCATTCAAGACAGCTGTGGTCTGGAGAGAAGGGCGCTGGGGGACTCCACTGATGAGGCCCACCCCCAGGCAGCCCGGGCCGAAACCACCGAAGTCCCAAGTGGAAGAAGAAGAGAGCTACACGGGAAACCGTGGTCACCCCACAACGGGTGAGGAGGAGCCGGAGCTCGCCCGTTTTTCTCAGAACGGGTTGTCTCCCCTGCTTTTTTCAGAGCAGGTCGGCCCCACGGCTCGTGCCCCGCGGCAGAAGCAAGGTCAAGCTCACCGACGCGGCATTCAAGACAGCTGTGGTCTGGAGAGAAGGGCGCTGGGGACTCCACTGATGAGGCCCACCCCCAGGCAGCCCGGGCCGAAACCACCGAAGTCCCAAGTGGAAGAAGAGAGAGCTACACGGGAAACCGTGGTCACCCCACAACGGGTGAGGAGGAGCCGGAGCTCGCCCGTTTTTCTCAGAACGGGTTTGTCTCCCCTGCTTTTTTCAGAGCAGGTCGGCCCCCACGGCTCGTGCCCGCGGCAGAAGCAAGGTCAAGCTCACCGACGCGGCATTCAAGACAGCTGTGGTCTGGAGAGAAGGGCGCTGGGGGACTCCACTGATGAGGCCCCCCCCAGGCAGCCCGGGCCGAAACCACCGAAGTCCCAAGTGGAAGAAGAGAGAGCTACACGGGAAACCGTGGTCACCCCACAACGGGTGAGGAGGAGCCGGAGCTCGCCCGTTTTTCTCAGAACGGGTTTGTCTCCCCTGCTTTTTTCAGAGCAGGTCGGCCCCCACGGCTCGTGCCCGCGGCAGAAGCAAGGTCAAGCTCACCGACGCGGCATTCAAGACAGCTGTGGTCTGGAGAGAAGGGCGCTGGGGGACTCCACTGATGAGGCCCACCCCCAGGCAGCCCGGGCCGAAACCACCGAAGTCCCAAGTGGAAGAAGAGAGAGCTACACGGGAAACCGTGGTCACCCCACAACGGGTGAGGAGGAGCCGGAGCTCGCCCGTTTTTCTCAGAACGGGTTTGTCTCCCCTGCTTTTTTCAGAGCAGGTCGGCCCCCACGGCTCGTGCCCGGCGGCAGAAGCAAGGTCAAGCTCACCGACGCGGCATTCAAGACAGCTGTGGTCTGGAGAGAAGGGCGCTGGGGGACTCCACTGATGAGGCCCACCCCCAGGCAGCCCGGGCCGAAACCACCGAAGTCCCAAGTGGAAGAAGAGAGAGCTACACGGGAAACCGTGGTCACCCCACAACGGGTGAGGAGGAGCCGGAGCTCGCCCGTTTTTCTCAGAACGGGTTTGTCTCCCCTGCTTTTTTCAGAGCAGGTCGGCCCCCACGGCTCGTGCCCCGCGGCAGAAGCAAGGTCAAGCTCACCGACGCGGCATTCAAGACAGCTGTGGTCTGGAGAGAAGGGCGCTGGGGGACTCCACTGATGAGGCCCACCCCAGGCAGCCCGGGCCGAAACCACCGAAGTCCCAAGTGGAAGAAGAGAGAGCTACACGGGAAACCGTGGTCACCCCACAACGGGTGAGGAGGAGCCGGAGCTCGCCCGTTTTTCTCAGAACGGGTTTGTCTCCCCTGCTTTTTTCAGAGCAGGTCGGCCCCACGGCTCGTGCCCGCGGCAGAAGCAAGGTCAAGCTCACCGACGCGGCATTCAAGACAGCTGTGGTCTGGAGAGAAGGGCGCTGGGGGACTCCACTGATGAGGCCCACCCCCAGGCAGCCCGGGCCGAAACCACCGAAGTCCCAAGTGGAAGAAGAGAGAGCTACACGGGAAACCGTGGTCACCCCACAACGGGTGAGGAGGAGCCGGAGCTCGCCCGTTTTTCTCAGAACGGGTTTGTCTCCCCTGCTTTTTTCAGAGCAGGTCGGCCCCCACGGCTCGTGCCCGCGGCAGAAGCAAGGTCAAGCTCACCGACGCGGCATTCAAGACAGCTGTGGTCTGGAGAGAAGGGCGCTGGGGGACTCCACTGATGAGGCCCACCCCCAGGCAGCCCGGGCCGAAACCACCGAAGTCCCAAGTGGAAGAAGAGAGAGCTACACGGGAAACCGTGGTCACCCCACAACGGGTGAGGAGGAGCCGGAGCTCGCCCGTTTTTCTCAGAACGGGTTGTCTCCCCTGCTTTTTTCAGAGCAGGTCGGCCCCCACGGCTCGTGCCCGCGGCAGAAGCAAGGTCAAGCTCACCGACGCGGCATTCAAGACAGCTGTGGTCTGGAGAGAAGGGCGCTGGGGGACTCCACTGATGAGGCCCACCCCCAGGCAGCCCGGGCCGAAACCACCGAAGTCCCAAGTGGAAGAAGAGAGAGCTACACGGGAAACCGTGGTCACCCCACAACGGGTGAGGAGGAGCCGGAGCTCGCCCGTTTTTCTCAGAACGGGTTGTCTCCCCTGCTTTTTTCAGAGCAGGTCGGCCCCCACGGCTCGTGCCCCGCGGCAGAAGCAAGGTCAAGCTCACCGACGCGGCATTCAAGACAGCTGTGGTCTGGAGAGAAGGGCGCTGGGGGACTCCACTGATGAGGCCCACCCCCAGGCAGCCCGGGCCGAAACCACCGAAGTCCCAAGTGGAAGAAGAGAGAGCTACACGGGAAACCGTGGTCACCCCACAACGGGTGAGGAGGAGCCGGAGCTCGCCCGTTTTTCTCAGAACGGGTTGTCTCCCCTGCTTTTTTCAGAGCAGGTCGGCCCCCACGGCTCGTGCCCCGCGGCAGAAGCAAGGTCAAGCTCACCGACGCGGCATTCAAGACAGCTGTGGTCTGGAGAGAAGGGCGCTGGGGGACTCCACTGATGAGGCCCACCCCCAGGCAGCCCGGGCCGAAACCACCGAAGTCCCAAGTGGAAGAAGAGAGAGCTACACGGGAAACCGTGGTCACCCCACAACGGGTGAGGAGGAGCCGGAGCTCGCCCGTTTTTCTCAGAACGGGTTTGTCTCCCCTGCTTTTTTCAGAGCAGGTCGGCCCCCACGGCTCGTGCCCCGCGGCAGAAGCAAGGTCAAGCTCACCGACGCGGCATTCAAGACAGCTGTGGTCTGGAGAGAAGGGCGCTGGGGGACTCCACTGATGAGGCCCACCCCCAGGCAGCCCGGGCCGAAACCACCGAAGTCCCAAGTGGAAGAAGAGAGAGCTACACGGGAAACCGTGGTCACCCCACAACGGGTGAGGAGGAGCCGGAGCTCGCCCGTTTTTCTCAGAACGGGTTTGTCTCCCCTGCTTTTTTCAGAGCAGGTCGGCCCCCACGGCTCGTGCCCGCGGCAGAAGCAAGGTCAAGCTCACCGACGCGGCATTCAAGACAGCTGTGGTCTGGAGAGAAGGGCGCTGGGGGACTCCACTGATGAGGCCCACCCCCAGGCAGCCCGGGCCGAAACCACCGAAGTCCCAAGTGGAAGAAGAGAGAGCTACACGGGAAACCGTGGTCACCCCACAACGGGTGAGGAGGAGCCGGAGCTCGCCCGTTTTTCTCAGAACGGGTTTGTCTCCCCTGCTTTTTTCAGAGCAGGTCGGCCCCCACGGCTCGTGCCCCGCGGCAGAAGCAAGGTCAAGCTCACCGACGCGGCATTCAAGACAGCTGTGGTCTGGAGAGAAGGGCGCTGGGGGACTCCACTGATGAGGCCCACCCCCAGGCAGCCCGGGCCGAAACCACCGAAGTCCCAAGTGGAAGAAGAGAGAGCTACACGGGAAACCGTGGTCACCCCACAACGGGTGAGGAGGAGCCGGAGCTCGCCCGTTTTTCTCAGAACGGGTTGTCTCCCCTGCTTTTTTCAGAGCAGGTCGGCCCCCACGGCTCGTGCCCCGCGGCAGAAGCAAGGTCAAGCTCACCGACGCGGCATTCAAGACAGCTGTGGTCTGGAGAGAAGGGCGCTGGGGGACTCCACTGATGAGGCCCACCCCCAGGCAGCCCGGGCCGAAACCACCGAAGTCCCAAGTGGAAGAAGAGAGAGCTACACGGGAAACCGTGGTCACCCCACAACGGGTGAGGAGGAGCCGGAGCTCGCCCGTTTTTCTCAGAACGGGTTTGTCTCCCCTGCTTTTTTCAGAGCAGGTCGGCCCCCACGGCTCGTGCCCGCGGCAGAAGCAAGGTCAAGCTCACCGACGCGGCATTCAAGACAGCTGTGGTCTGGAGAGAAGGGCGCTGGGGGACTCCACTGATGAGGCCCACCCCCAGGCAGCCCGGGCCGAAACCACCGAAGTCCCAAGTGGAAGAAGAGAGAGCTACACGGGAAACCGTGGTCACCCCACAACGGGTGAGGAGGAGCCGGAGCTCGCCCGTTTTTCTCAGAACGGGTTGTCTCCCCTGCTTTTTTCAGAGCAGGTCGGCCCCCACGGCTCGTGCCCGCGGCAGAAGCAAGGTCAAGCTCACCGACGCGGCATTCAAGACAGCTGTGGTCTGGAGAGAAGGGCGCTGGGGGACTCCACTGATGAGGCCCACCCCCAGGCAGCCCGGGCCGAAACCACCGAAGTCCCAAGTGGAAGAAGAGAGAGCTACACGGGAAACCGTGGTCACCCCACAACGGGTGAGGAGGAGCCGGAGCTCGCCCGTTTTTCTCAGAACGGGTTTGTCTCCCCTGCTTTTTTCAGAGCAGGTCGGCCCCCACGGCTCGTGCCCCGCGGCAGAAGCAAGGTCAAGCTCACCGACGCGGCATTCAAGACAGCTGTGGTCTGGAGAGAAGGGCGCTGGGGGACTCCACTGATGAGGCCCACCCCCAGGCAGCCCGGGCCGAAACCACCGAAGTCCCAAGTGGAAGAAGAGAGAGCTACACGGGAAACCGTGGTCACCCCACAACGGGTGAGGAGGAGCCGGAGCTCGCCCGTTTTTCTCAGAACGGGTTTGTCTCCCCTGCTTTTTTCAGAGCAGGTCGGCCCCCACGGCTCGTGCCCGCGGCAGAAGCAAGGTCAAGCTCACCGACGCGGCATTCAAGACAGCTGTGGTCTGGAGAGAAGGGCGCTGGGGGACTCCACTGATGAGGCCCACCCCCAGGCAGCCCGGGCCGAAACCACCGAAGTCCCAAGTGGAAGAAGAGAGAGCTACACGGGAAACCGTGGTCACCCCACAACGGGTGAGGAGGAGCCGGAGCTCGCCCGTTTTTCTCAGAACGGGTTTGTCTCCCCTGCTTTTTTCAGAGCAGGTCGGCCCCCACGGCTCGTGCCCGCGGCAGAAGCAAGGTCAAGCTCACCGACGCGGCATTCAAGACAGCTGTGGTCTGGAGAGAAGGGCGCTGGGGGACTCCACTGATGAGGCCCACCCCCAGGCAGCCCGGGCCGAAACCACCGAAGTCCCAAGTGGAAGAAGAGAGAGCTACACGGGAAACCGTGGTCACCCCACAACGGGTGAGGAGGAGCCGGAGCTCGCCCGTTTTTCTCAGAACGGGTTTGTCTCCCCTGCTTTTTTCAGAGCAGGTCGGCCCCCACGGCTCGTGCCCGCGGCAGAAGCAAGGTCAAGCTCACCGACGCGGCATTCAAGACAGCTGTGGTCTGGAGAGAAGGGCGCTGGGGGACTCCACTGATGAGGCCCACCCCCAGGCAGCCCGGGCCGAAACCACCGAAGTCCCAAGTGGAAGAAGAGAGAGCTACACGGGAAACCGTGGTCACCCACAACGGGTGAGGAGGAGCCGGAGCTCGCCCGTTTTTCTCAGAACGGGTTTGTCTCCCCTGCTTTTTTCAGAGCAGGTCGGCCCCCACGGCTCGTGCCCGCGGCAGAAGCAAGGTCAAGCTCACCGACGCGGCATTCAAGACAGCTGTGGTCTGGAGAGAAGGGCGCTGGGGACTCCACTGATGAGGCCCACCCCCAGGCAGCCCGGGCCGAAACCACCGAAGTCCCAAGTGGAAGAAGAGAGAGCTACACGGGAAACCGTGGTCACCCCACAACGGGTGAGGAGGAGCCGGAGCTCGCCCGTTTTTCTCAGAACGGGTTTGTCTCCCCTGCTTTTTTCAGAGCAGGTCGGCCCCACGGCTCGTGCCCGCGGCAGAAGCAAGGTCAAGCTCACCGACGCGGCATTCAAGACAGCTGTGGTCTGGAGAGAAGGGCGCTGGGGGACTCCACTGATGAGGCCCACCCCCAGGCAGCCCGGGCCGAAACCACCGAAGTCCCAAGTGGAAGAAGAGAGAGCTACACGGGAAACCGTGGTCACCCCACAACGGGTGAGGAGGAGCCGGAGCTCGCCCGTTTTTCTCAGAACGGGTTTGTCTCCCCTGCTTTTTTCAGAGCAGGTCGGCCCCCACGGCTCGTGCCCCGCGGCAGAAGCAAGGTCAAGCTCACCGACGCGGCATTCAAGACAGCTGTGGTCTGGAGAGAAGGGCGCTGGGGGACTCCACTGATGAGGCCCACCCCCAGGCAGCCCGGGCCGAAACCACCGAAGTCCCAAGTGGAAGAAGAGAGAGCTACACGGGAAACCGTGGTCACCCCACAACGGGTGAGGAGGAGCCGGAGCTCGCCCGTTTTTCTCAGAACGGGTTTGTCTCCCCTGCTTTTTTCAGAGCAGGTCGGCCCCCACGGCTCGTGCCCCGCGGCAGAAGCAAGGTCAAGCTCACCGACGCGGCATTCAAGACAGCTGTGGTCTGGAGAGAAGGGCGCTGGGGGACTCCACTGATGAGGCCCACCCCCAGGCAGCCCGGGCCGAAACCACCGAAGTCCCAAGTGGAAGAAGAGAGAGCTACACGGGAAACCGTGGTCACCCCACAACGGGTGAGGAGGAGCCGGAGCTCGCCCGTTTTTCTCAGAACGGGTTTGTCTCCCTGCTTTTTTCAGAGCAGGTCGGCCCCCACGGCTCGTGCCCGCGGCAGAAGCAAGGTCAAGCTCACCGACGCGGCATTCAGACAGCTGTGGTCTGGAGAGAAGGGCGCTGGGGGACTCCACTGATGAGGCCCACCCCAGGCAGCCCGGGCCGAAACCACCGAAGTCCCAAGTGGAAGAAGAGAGAGCTACACGGGAAACCGTGGTCACCCCACAACGGGTGAGGAGGAGCCGGAGCTCGCCCGTTTTTCTCAGAACGGGTTTGTCTCCCCTGCTTTTTTCAGAGCAGGTCGGCCCCCACGGCTCGTGCCCCGCGGCAGAAGCAAGGTCAAGCTCACCGACGCGGCATTCAAGACAGCTGTGGTCTGGAGAGAAGGGCGCTGGGGGACTCCACTGATGAGGCCCACCCCCAGGCAGCCCGGGCCGAAACCACCGAAGTCCCAAGTGGAAGAAGAGAGAGCTACACGGGAAACCGTGGTCACCCCACAACGGGTGAGGAGGAGCCGGAGCTCGCCCGTTTTTCTCAGAACGGGTTGTCTCCCCTGCTTTTTTCAGAGCAGGTCGGCCCCCACGGCTCGTGCCCGCGGCAGAAGCAAGGTCAAGCTCACCGACGCGGCATTCAAGACAGCTGTGGTCTGGAGAGAAGGGCGCTGGGGGACTCCACTGATGAGGCCCACCCCCAGGCAGCCCGGGCCGAAACCACCGAAGTCCCAAGTGGAAGAAGAGAGAGCTACACGGGAAACCGTGGTCACCCCACAACGGGTGAGGAGGAGCCGGAGCTCGCCCGTTTTTCTCAGAACGGGTTGTCTCCCCTGCTTTTTTCAGAGCAGGTCGGCCCCACGGCTCGTGCCCGCGGCAGAAGCAAGGTCAAGCTCACCGACGCGGCATTCAAGACAGCTGTGGTCTGGAGAGAAGGGCGCTGGGGGACTCCACTGATGAGGCCCACCCCCAGGCAGCCCGGGCCGAAACCACCGAAGTCCCAAGTGGAAGAAGAGAGAGCTACACGGGAAACCGTGGTCACCCCACAACGGGTGAGGAGGAGCCGGAGCTCGCCCGTTTTTCTCAGAACGGGTTTGTCTCCCCTGCTTTTTTCAGAGCAGGTCGGCCCCCACGGCTCGTGCCCCGCGGCAGAAGCAAGGTCAAGCTCACCGACGCGGCATTCAAGACAGCTGTGGTCTGGAGAGAAGGGCGCTGGGGGACTCCACTGATGAGGCCACCCCAGGCAGCCCGGGCCGAAACCACCGAAGTCCCAAGTGGAAGAAGAGAGAGCTACACGGGAAACCGTGGTCACCCACAACGGGTGAGGAGGAGCCGGAGCTCGCCCGTTTTTCTCAGAACGGGTTTGTCTTCCCCTGCTTTTTTCAGAGCAGGTCGGCCCCCACGGCTCGTGCCCCGCGGCAGAAGCAAGGTCAAGCTCACCGACGCGGCATTCAAGACAGCTGTGGTCTGGAGAGAAGGGCGCTGGGGGACTCCACTGATGAGGCCCCCCCAGGCAGCCCGGGCCGAAACCACCGAAGTCCCAAGTGGAAGAAGAGAGCTACACGGGAAACCGTGGTCACCCACAACGGGTGAGGAGGAGCCGGAGCTCGCCCGTTTTCTCAGAACGGGTTAGTCTCCCCTGCTTTTTTCAGAGCAGGTCGGCCCCACGGCTCGTGCCCGCGGCAGAAGCAAGGTCAAGCTCACCGACGCGGCATTCAAGACAGCTGTGGTCTGGAGAGAAGGGCGCTGGGGGACTCCACTGATGAGGCCCACCCCCAGGCAGCCCGGGCCGAAACCACCGAAGTCCCAAGTGGAAGAGAGAGAGCTACACGGGAAACCGTGGTCACCCACAACGGGTGAGGAGGAGCCGGAGCTCGCCCGTTTTTCTCAGAACGGGTTGTCTCCCTGCTTTTTTCAGAGCAGGTCGGCCCCACGGCTCGTGCCCCGCGGCAGAAGCAAGGTCAAGCTCACCGCCGCGGCATTCAAGACAGCTGTGGTCTGGAGAGAAGGGCGCTGGGGACTCCACTGATGAGGCCCACCCCCAGGCAGCCCGGGCCGAAACCACCGAAGTCCCAAGTGGAAGAAGAGAGAGCTACACGGGAAACCGTGGTCACCCCACAACGGTGAGGAGGAGCCGGAGCTCGCCCGTTTTTCTCAGAACGGGTTTGTCTCCCCTGCTTTTTTCAGAGCAGGTCGGCCCCCACGGCTCGTGCCCGGCGGCAGAAGCAAGGTTCAAGCTCACCGACGCGGCATTCAAGACAGCTGTGGTCTGGAGAGAAGGGCGCTGGGGACTCCACTGATGAGGCCCACCCCCAGGCAGCCCGGGCCGAAACCACCGAAGTCCCAAGTGGAAGAAAGAGAGAGCGAGAGAGAGAGACACGGGAAAGACCGTGGTCAGAGAGAAAAGGGTGAGAGGAGGAGGGAGCTCGCCCGTTTTTTCTCAGAACGGGGTTGTCTCCCCTGCTTTTTTTCAGAGCAGGTCGGCCCCCACGGCTCGTGCCCGCGGCAGAAGCAAGGTTCAAGCTCACCGCGCGGCATTCAAGACAGCTGTGGTCTGGAGAGAAGGGCGCTGGGGGACTCCACTGATGAGGCCCACCCCCAGGCAGCCCGGGCCGAAACACCGAAGTCCCAAGTTGGAAGAAGAGAGAGCTACACGGGAAACCGTGGTCACCCCACAACGGGTGAGGAGGAGCCGGAGCTCGCCCGTTTTTCTCAGAAACGGGTTGTCTCCCTGCTTTTTTCAGAGCAGGTCGGCCCCCACGGCTCGTGCCCGGCGGCAGAGCAAGGTTCAAGCTCACCGCGCGGCATTCAAGACAGCTGTGGTCTGGAGAGAAGGGCGCTGGGGGACTCCACTGATGAGGCCCACCCCAGGCAGCCCGGGCCGAAACCACCGAAGTCCCAAGTGGAAGAAGAGAGAGCTACACGGGAAACCGTGGTCACCCACAACGGGTGAGGAGGAGCCGGAGCTCTCCCGTTTTTCTCAGAACGGGTTGTTCTCCCCTGCTTTTTTCAGAGCAGGTCGGCCCCCACGGCTCGTGCCCGCGGCAGAAGCAAGGTCAAGCTCACCGACGCGGCATTCAAGACAGCTGTGGTCTGGAGAGAAGGGCGCTGGGGGACTCCACTGATGAGGCCCACCCCCAGGCAGCCCGGGCCGAAACCACCGAAGTCCCAAGTGGAAGAAGAGAGAGCTACACGGGAAACCGTGGTCCCCACAACGGGTGAGGAGGAGCCGGAGCTCGCCCGTTTTTCTCAGAACGGGTTGTCTCCCCTGCTTTTTTCAGAGCAGGTCGGCCCCACGGCTCGTGCCCGGCGGCAGAAGCAAGGTTCAAGCTCACCGACGCGGCATTCAAGACAGCTGTGGTCTGGAGAGAAGGGCGCTGGGGGACTCACTGATGAGGCCCACCCCAGGCAGCCCGGGCCGAAACCACCGAAGTCCCAAGTGGAAGAAGAGAGAGCTACACGGGAAACCGTGGTCACCCCACAACGGGTGAGGAGGAGCCGGAGCTCGCCCGTTTTTCTCAGAACGGGTTGTCTCCCTGCTTTTTTCAGAGCAGGTCGGCCCCACGGCTCGTGCCCGCGGCAGAAGCAAGGTCAAGCTCACCGACGCGGCATTCAAGACAGCTGTGGTCTGGAGAGAAGGGCGCTGGGGGACTCCACTGATGAGGCCCACCCCCAGGCAGCCCGGGCCGAAACCACCGAAGTCCCAAGTGGAAGAAGAGAGAGCTACACGGGAAACCGTGGTCACCCCACAACGGGTGAGGAGGAGCCGGAGCTCGCCCGTTTTTCTCAGAACGGGTTGTCTCCCCTGCTTTTTTCAGAGCAGGTCGGCCCCCACGGCTCGTGCCCCGGCGGCAGAAGCAAGGTCAAGCTCACCGACGCGGCATTCAAGACAGCTGTGGTCTGGAGAGAAGGGCGCTGGGGGACTCCACTGATGAGGCCCACCCCCAGGCAGCCCGGGCCGAAACCACCGAAGTCCCAAGTGGAAGAAGAGAGAGCTACACGGGAAACCGTGGTCACCCCACAACGGGTGAGGAGGAGCCGGAGCTCGCCCGTTTTTCTCAGAACGGGTTGTCTCCCCTGCTTTTTTCAGAGCAGGTCGGCCCCCACGGCTCGTGCCCGCGGCAGAAGCAAGGTCAAGCTCACCGACGCGGCATTCAAGACAGCTGTGGTCTGGAGAGAAGGGCGCTGGGGGACTCCACTGATGAGGCCCACCCCCAGGCAGCCCGGGCCGAAACCACCGAAGTCCCAAGTGGAAGAAGAGAGAGCTACACGGGAAACCGTGGTCACCCCACAACGGGTGAGGAGGAGCCGGAGCTCGCCCGTTTTTCTCAGAACGGGTTTGTCTCCCCTGCTTTTTTCAGAGCAGGTCGGCCCCACGGCTCGTGCCCGCGGCAGAAGCAAGGTCAAGCTCACCGACGCGGCATTCAAGACAGCTGTGGTCTGGAGAGAAGGGCGCTGGGGGACTCCACTGATGAGGCCCACCCCCAGGCAGCCCGGGCCGAAACCACCGAAGTCCCAAGTGGAAGAAGAGAGAGCTACACGGGAAACCGTGGTCACCCCACAACGGGTGAGGAGGAGCCGGAGCTCGCCCGTTTTTCTCAGAACGGGTTTGTCTCCCCTGCTTTTTTCAGAGCAGGTCGGCCCCCACGGCTCGTGCCCGCGGCAGAAGCAAGGTCAAGCTCACCGACGCGGCATTCAAGACAGCTGTGGTCTGGAGAGAAGGGCGCTGGGGGACTCCACTGATGAGGCCCACCCCCAGGCAGCCCGGGCCGAAACCACCGAAGTCCCAAGTGGAAGAAGAGAGAGCTACACGGGAAACCGTGGTCACCCCACAACGGGTGAGGAGGAGCCGGAGCTCGCCCGTTTTTCTCAGAACGGGTTTGTCTCCCCTGCTTTTTTCAGAGCAGGTCGGCCCCCACGGCTCGTGCCCCGCGGCAGAAGCAAGGTCAAGCTCACCGACGCGGCATTCAAGACAGCTGTGGTCTGGAGAGAAGGGCGCTGGGGGACTCCACTGATGAGGCCCACCCCCAGGCAGCCCGGGCCGAAACCACCGAAGTCCCAAGTGGAAGAAGAGAGAGCTACACGGGAAACCGTGGTCACCCCACAACGGGTGAGGAGGAGCCGGAGCTCGCCCGTTTTTCTCAGAACGGGTTTGTCTCCCCTGCTTTTTTCAGAGCAGGTCGGCCCCCACGGCTCGTGCCCCGCGGCAGAAGCAAGGTCAAGCTCACCGACGCGGCATTCAAGACAGCTGTGGTCTGGAGAGAAGGGCGCTGGGGGACTCCACTGATGAGGCCCACCCCCAGGCAGCCCGGGCCGAAACCACCGAAGTCCCAAGTGGAAGAAGAGAGAGCTACACGGGAAACCGTGGTCACCCCACAACGGGTGAGGAGGAGCCGGAGCTCGCCCGTTTTTCTCAGAACGGGTTTGTCTCCCCTGCTTTTTTCAGAGCAGGTCGGCCCCCACGGCTCGTGCCCCGCGGCAGAAGCAAGGTCAAGCTCACCGACGCGGCATTCAAGACAGCTGTGGTCTGGAGAGAAGGGCGCTGGGGGACTCCACTGATGAGGCCCACCCCCAGGCAGCCCGGGCCGAAACCACCGAAGTCCCAAGTGGAAGAAGAGAGAGCTACACGGGAAACCGTGGTCACCCCACAACGGGTGAGGAGGAGCCGGAGCTCGCCCGTTTTTCTCAGAACGGGTTTGTCTCCCCTGCTTTTTTCAGAGCAGGTCGGCCCCCACGGCTCGTGCCCGCGGCAGAAGCAAGGTCAAGCTCACCGACGCGGCATTCAAGACAGCTGTGGTCTGGAGAGAAGGGCGCTGGGGGACTCCACTGATGAGGCCCACCCCCAGGCAGCCCGGGCCGAAACCACCGAAGTCCCAAGTGGAAGAAGAGAGAGCTACACGGGAAACCGTGGTCACCCCACAACGGGTGAGGAGGAGCCGGAGCTCGCCCGTTTTTCTCAGAACGGGTTGTCTCCCCTGCTTTTTTCAGAGCAGGTCGGCCCCCACGGCTCGTGCCCGCGGCAGAAGCAAGGTCAAGCTCACCGACGCGGCATTCAAGACAGCTGTGGTCTGGAGAGAAGGGCGCTGGGGGACTCCACTGATGAGGCCCACCCCCAGGCAGCCCGGGCCGAAACCACCGAAGTCCCAAGTGGAAGAAGAGAGAGCTACACGGGAAACCGTGGTCACCCCACAACGGGTGAGGAGGAGCCGGAGCTCGCCCGTTTTTCTCAGAACGGGTTGTCTCCCCTGCTTTTTTCAGAGCAGGTCGGCCCCCACGGCTCGTGCCCCGCGGCAGAAGCAAGGTCAAGCTCACCGACGCGGCATTCAAGACAGCTGTGGTCTGGAGAGAAGGGCGCTGGGGGACTCCACTGATGAGGCCCACCCCCAGGCAGCCCGGGCCGAAACCACCGAAGTCCCAAGTGGAAGAAGAGAGAGCTACACGGGAAACCGTGGTCACCCCACAACGGGTGAGGAGGAGCCGGAGCTCGCCCGTTTTTCTCAGAACGGGTTTGTCTCCCCTGCTTTTTTCAGAGCAGGTCGGCCCCCACGGCTCGTGCCCCGCGGCAGAAGCAAGGTCAAGCTCACCGACGCGGCATTCAAGACAGCTGTGGTCTGGAGAGAAGGGCGCTGGGGGACTCCACTGATGAGGCCCACCCCCAGGCAGCCCGGGCCGAAACCACCGAAGTCCCAAGTGGAAGAAGAGAGAGCTACACGGGAAACCGTGGTCACCCCACAACGGGTGAGGAGGAGCCGGAGCTCGCCCGTTTTTCTCAGAACGGGTTGTCTCCCCTGCTTTTTTCAGAGCAGGTCGGCCCCCACGGCTCGTGCCCCGCGGCAGAAGCAAGGTCAAGCTCACCGACGCGGCATTCAAGACAGCTGTGGTCTGGAGAGAAGGGCGCTGGGGGACTCCACTGATGAGGCCCACCCCCAGGCAGCCCGGGCCGAAACCACCGAAGTCCCAAGTGGAAGAAGAGAGAGCTACACGGGAAACCGTGGTCACCCCACAACGGGTGAGGAGGAGCCGGAGCTCGCCCGTTTTTCTCAGAACGGGTTGTCTCCCCTGCTTTTTTCAGAGCAGGTCGGCCCCCACGGCTCGTGCCCCGCGGCAGAAGCAAGGTCAAGCTCACCGACGCGGCATTCAAGACAGCTGTGGTCTGGAGAGAAGGGCGCTGGGGGACTCCACTGATGAGGCCCACCCCCAGGCAGCCCGGGCCGAAACCACCGAAGTCCCAAGTGGAAGAAGAGAGAGCTACACGGGAAACCGTGGTCACCCCACAACGGGTGAGGAGGAGCCGGAGCTCGCCCGTTTTTCTCAGAACGGGTTGTCTCCCCTGCTTTTTTCAGAGCAGGTCGGCCCCCACGGCTCGTGCCCGCGGCAGAAGCAAGGTCAAGCTCACCGACGCGGCATTCAAGACAGCTGTGGTCTGGAGAGAAGGGCGCTGGGGGACTCCACTGATGAGGCCCACCCCCAGGCAGCCCGGGCCGAAACCACCGAAGTCCCAAGTGGAAGAAGAGAGAGCTACACGGGAAACCGTGGTCACCCCACAACGGGTGAGGAGGAGCCGGAGCTCGCCCGTTTTTCTCAGAACGGGTTGTCTCCCCTGCTTTTTTCAGAGCAGGTCGGCCCCCACGGCTCGTGCCCCGCGGCAGAAGCAAGGTCAAGCTCACCGACGCGGCATTCAAGACAGCTGTGGTCTGGAGAGAAGGGCGCTGGGGGACTCCACTGATGAGGCCCACCCCCAGGCAGCCCGGGCCGAAACCACCGAAGTCCCAAGTGGAAGAAGAGAGAGCTACACGGGAAACCGTGGTCACCCCACAACGGGTGAGGAGGAGCCGGAGCTCGCCCGTTTTTCTCAGAACGGGTTGTCTCCCCTGCTTTTTTCAGAGCAGGTCGGCCCCCACGGCTCGTGCCCGCGGCAGAAGCAAGGTCAAGCTCACCGACGCGGCATTCAAGACAGCTGTGGTCTGGAGAGAAGGGCGCTGGGGGACTCCACTGATGAGGCCCACCCCCAGGCAGCCCGGGCCGAAACCACCGAAGTCCCAAGTGGAAGAAGAGAGAGCTACACGGGAAACCGTGGTCACCCCACAACGGGTGAGGAGGAGCCGGAGCTCGCCCGTTTTTCTCAGAACGGGTTTGTCTCCCCTGCTTTTTTCAGAGCAGGTCGGCCCCCACGGCTCGTGCCCGCGGCAGAAGCAAGGTCAAGCTCACCGACGCGGCATTCAAGACAGCTGTGGTCTGGAGAGAAGGGCGCTGGGGGACTCCACTGATGAGGCCCACCCCCAGGCAGCCCGGGCCGAAACCACCGAAGTCCCAAGTGGAAGAAGAGAGAGCTACACGGGAAACCGTGGTCACCCCACAACGGGTGAGGAGGAGCCGGAGCTCGCCCGTTTTTCTCAGAACGGGTTTGTCTCCCCTGCTTTTTTCAGAGCAGGTCGGCCCCCACGGCTCGTGCCCGCGGCAGAAGCAAGGTCAAGCTCACCGACGCGGCATTCAAGACAGCTGTGGTCTGGAGAGAAGGGCGCTGGGGGACTCCACTGATGAGGCCCACCCCCAGGCAGCCCGGGCCGAAACCACCGAAGTCCCAAGTGGAAGAAGAGAGAGCTACACGGGAAACCGTGGTCACCCCACAACGGGTGAGGAGGAGCCGGAGCTCGCCCGTTTTTCTCAGAACGGGTTTGTCTCCCCTGCTTTTTTCAGAGCAGGTCGGCCCCCACGGCTCGTGCCCGCGGCAGAAGCAAGGTCAAGCTCACCGACGCGGCATTCAAGACAGCTGTGGTCTGGAGAGAAGGGCGCTGGGGGACTCCACTGATGAGGCCCACCCCCAGGCAGCCCGGGCCGAAACCACCGAAGTCCCAAGTGGAAGAAGAGAGAGCTACACGGGAAACCGTGGTCACCCCACAACGGGTGAGGAGGAGCCGGAGCTCGCCCGTTTTTCTCAGAACGGGTTGTCTCCCCTGCTTTTTTCAGAGCAGGTCGGCCCCCACGGCTCGTGCCCGCGGCAGAAGCAAGGTCAAGCTCACCGACGCGGCATTCAAGACAGCTGTGGTCTGGAGAGAAGGGCGCTGGGGGACTCCACTGATGAGGCCCACCCCCAGGCAGCCCGGGCCGAAACCACCGAAGTCCCAAGTGGAAGAAGAGAGAGCTACACGGGAAACCGTGGTCACCCCACAACGGGTGAGGAGGAGCCGGAGCTCGCCCGTTTTTCTCAGAACGGGTTGTCTCCCCTGCTTTTTTCAGAGCAGGTCGGCCCCCACGGCTCGTGCCCGCGGCAGAAGCAAGGTCAAGCTCACCGACGCGGCATTCAAGACAGCTGTGGTCTGGAGAGAAGGGCGCTGGGGGACTCCACTGATGAGGCCCACCCCCAGGCAGCCCGGGCCGAAACCACCGAAGTCCCAAGTGGAAGAAGAGAGAGCTACACGGGAAACCGTGGTCACCCCACAACGGGTGAGGAGGAGCCGGAGCTCGCCCGTTTTTCTCAGAACGGGTTGTCTCCCCTGCTTTTTTCAGAGCAGGTCGGCCCCCACGGCTCGTGCCCGCGGCAGAAGCAAGGTCAAGCTCACCGACGCGGCATTCAAGACAGCTGTGGTCTGGAGAGAAGGGCGCTGGGGGACTCCACTGATGAGGCCCACCCCCAGGCAGCCCGGGCCGAAACCACCGAAGTCCCAAGTGGAAGAAGAGAGAGCTACACGGGAAACCGTGGTCACCCCACAACGGGTGAGGAGGAGCCGGAGCTCGCCCGTTTTTCTCAGAACGGGTTGTCTCCCCTGCTTTTTTCAGAGCAGGTCGGCCCCCACGGCTCGTGCCCGCGGCAGAAGCAAGGTCAAGCTCACCGACGCGGCATTCAAGACAGCTGTGGTCTGGAGAGAAGGGCGCTGGGGGACTCCACTGATGAGGCCCACCCCCAGGCAGCCCGGGCCGAAACCACCGAAGTCCCAAGTGGAAGAAGAGAGAGCTACACGGGAAACCGTGGTCACCCCACAACGGGTGAGGAGGAGCCGGAGCTCGCCCGTTTTTCTCAGAACGGGTTGTCTCCCCTGCTTTTTTCAGAGCAGGTCGGCCCCCACGGCTCGTGCCCGCGGCAGAAGCAAGGTCAAGCTCACCGACGCGGCATTCAAGACAGCTGTGGTCTGGAGAGAAGGGCGCTGGGGGACTCCACTGATGAGGCCCACCCCCAGGCAGCCCGGGCCGAAACCACCGAAGTCCCAAGTGGAAGAAGAGAGAGCTACACGGGAAACCGTGGTCACCCCACAACGGGTGAGGAGGAGCCGGAGCTCGCCCGTTTTTCTCAGAACGGGTTGTCTCCCCTGCTTTTTTCAGAGCAGGTCGGCCCCCACGGCTCGTGCCCCGCGGCAGAAGCAAGGTCAAGCTCACCGACGCGGCATTCAAGACAGCTGTGGTCTGGAGAGAAGGGCGCTGGGGGACTCCACTGATGAGGCCCACCCCCAGGCAGCCCGGGCCGAAACCACCGAAGTCCCAAGTGGAAGAAGAGAGAGCTACACGGGAAACCGTGGTCACCCCACAACGGGTGAGGAGGAGCCGGAGCTCGCCCGTTTTTCTCAGAACGGGTTGTCTCCCCTGCTTTTTTCAGAGCAGGTCGGCCCCCACGGCTCGTGCCCCGCGGCAGAAGCAAGGTCAAGCTCACCGACGCGGCATTCAAGACAGCTGTGGTCTGGAGAGAAGGGCGCTGGGGGACTCCACTGATGAGGCCCACCCCCAGGCAGCCCGGGCCGAAACCACCGAAGTCCCAAGTGGAAGAAGAGAGAGCTACACGGGAAACCGTGGTCACCCCACAACGGGTGAGGAGGAGCCGGAGCTCGCCCGTTTTTCTCAGAACGGGTTGTCTCCCCTGCTTTTTTCAGAGCAGGTCGGCCCCCACGGCTCGTGCCCCGCGGCAGAAGCAAGGTCAAGCTCACCGACGCGGCATTCAAGACAGCTGTGGTCTGGAGAGAAGGGCGCTGGGGGACTCCACTGATGAGGCCCACCCCCAGGCAGCCCGGGCCGAAACCACCGAAGTCCCAAGTGGAAGAAGAGAGAGCTACACGGGAAACCGTGGTCACCCCACAACGGGTGAGGAGGAGCCGGAGCTCGCCCGTTTTTCTCAGAACGGGTTTGTCTCCCCTGCTTTTTTCAGAGCAGGTCGGCCCCCACGGCTCGTGCCCCGCGGCAGAAGCAAGGTCAAGCTCACCGACGCGGCATTCAAGACAGCTGTGGTCTGGAGAGAAGGGCGCTGGGGGACTCCACTGATGAGGCCCACCCCCAGGCAGCCCGGGCCGAAACCACCGAAGTCCCAAGTGGAAGAAGAGAGAGCTACACGGGAAACCGTGGTCACCCCACAACGGGTGAGGAGGAGCCGGAGCTCGCCCGTTTTTCTCAGAACGGGTTGTCTCCCCTGCTTTTTTCAGAGCAGGTCGGCCCCCACGGCTCGTGCCCGCGGCAGAAGCAAGGTCAAGCTCACCGACGCGGCATTCAAGACAGCTGTGGTCTGGAGAGAAGGGCGCTGGGGGACTCCACTGATGAGGCCCACCCCCAGGCAGCCCGGGCCGAAACCACCGAAGTCCCAAGTGGAAGAAGAGAGAGCTACACGGGAAACCGTGGTCACCCCACAACGGGTGAGGAGGAGCCGGAGCTCGCCCGTTTTTCTCAGAACGGGTTGTCTCCCCTGCTTTTTTCAGAGCAGGTCGGCCCCCACGGCTCGTGCCCCGCGGCAGAAGCAAGGTCAAGCTCACCGACGCGGCATTCAAGACAGCTGTGGTCTGGAGAGAAGGGCGCTGGGGGACTCCACTGATGAGGCCCACCCCCAGGCAGCCCGGGCCGAAACCACCGAAGTCCCAAGTGGAAGAAGAGAGAGCTACACGGGAAACCGTGGTCACCCCACAACGGGTGAGGAGGAGCCGGAGCTCGCCCGTTTTTCTCAGAACGGGTTTGTCTCCCCTGCTTTTTTCAGAGCAGGTCGGCCCCCACGGCTCGTGCCCGCGGCAGAAGCAAGGTCAAGCTCACCGACGCGGCATTCAAGACAGCTGTGGTCTGGAGAGAAGGGCGCTGGGGGACTCCACTGATGAGGCCCACCCCCAGGCAGCCCGGGCCGAAACCACCGAAGTCCCAAGTGGAAGAAGAGAGAGCTACACGGGAAACCGTGGTCACCCCACAACGGGTGAGGAGGAGCCGGAGCTCGCCCGTTTTTCTCAGAACGGGTTGTCTCCCCTGCTTTTTTCAGAGCAGGTCGGCCCCCACGGCTCGTGCCCCGCGGCAGAAGCAAGGTCAAGCTCACCGACGCGGCATTCAAGACAGCTGTGGTCTGGAGAGAAGGGCGCTGGGGGACTCCACTGATGAGGCCCACCCCCAGGCAGCCCGGGCCGAAACCACCGAAGTCCCAAGTGGAAGAAGAGAGAGCTACACGGGAAACCGTGGTCACCCCACAACGGGTGAGGAGGAGCCGGAGCTCGCCCGTTTTTCTCAGAACGGGTTGTCTCCCCTGCTTTTTTCAGAGCAGGTCGGCCCCACGGCTCGTGCCCCGCGGCAGAAGCAAGGTCAAGCTCACCGACGCGGCATTCAAGACAGCTGTGGTCTGGAGAGAAGGGCGCTGGGGGACTCCACTGATGAGGCCCACCCCCAGGCAGCCCGGGCCGAAACCACCGAAGTCCCAAGTGGAAGAAGAGAGAGCTACACGGGAAACCGTGGTCACCCCACAACGGGTGAGGAGGAGCCGGAGCTCGCCCGTTTTTCTCAGAACGGGTTGTCTCCCCTGCTTTTTTCAGAGCAGGTCGGCCCCCACGGCTCGTGCCCCGCGGCAGAAGCAAGGTCAAGCTCACCGACGCGGCATTCAAGACAGCTGTGGTCTGGAGAGAAGGGCGCTGGGGGACTCCACTGATGAGGCCCACCCCCAGGCAGCCCGGGCCGAAACCACCGAAGTCCCAAGTGGAAGAAGAGAGAGCTACACGGGAAACCGTGGTCACCCCACAACGGGTGAGGAGGAGCCGGAGCTCGCCCGTTTTTCTCAGAACGGGTTGTCTCCCCTGCTTTTTTCAGAGCAGGTCGGCCCCCACGGCTCGTGCCCCGCGGCAGAAGCAAGGTCAAGCTCACCGACGCGGCATTCAAGACAGCTGTGGTCTGGAGAGAAGGGCGCTGGGGGACTCCACTGATGAGGCCCACCCCCAGGCAGCCCGGGCCGAAACCACCGAAGTCCCAAGTGGAAGAAGAGAGAGCTACACGGGAAACCGTGGTCACCCCACAACGGGTGAGGAGGAGCCGGAGCTCGCCCGTTTTTCTCAGAACGGGTTGTCTCCCCTGCTTTTTTCAGAGCAGGTCGGCCCCCACGGCTCGTGCCCGCGGCAGAAGCAAGGTCAAGCTCACCGACGCGGCATTCAAGACAGCTGTGGTCTGGAGAGAAGGGCGCTGGGGGACTCCACTGATGAGGCCCACCCCCAGGCAGCCCGGGCCGAAACCACCGAAGTCCCAAGTGGAAGAAGAGAGAGCTACACGGGAAACCGTGGTCACCCCACAACGGGTGAGGAGGAGCCGGAGCTCGCCCGTTTTTCTCAGAACGGGTTGTCTCCCCTGCTTTTTTCAGAGCAGGTCGGCCCCCACGGCTCGTGCCCGCGGCAGAAGCAAGGTCAAGCTCACCGACGCGGCATTCAAGACAGCTGTGGTCTGGAGAGAAGGGCGCTGGGGGACTCCACTGATGAGGCCCACCCCCAGGCAGCCCGGGCCGAAACCACCGAAGTCCCAAGTGGAAGAAGAGAGAGCTACACGGGAAACCGTGGTCACCCCACAACGGGTGAGGAGGAGCCGGAGCTCGCCCGTTTTTCTCAGAACGGGTTGTCTCCCCTGCTTTTTTCAGAGCAGGTCGGCCCCCACGGCTCGTGCCCGCGGCAGAAGCAAGGTCAAGCTCACCGACGCGGCATTCAAGACAGCTGTGGTCTGGAGAGAAGGGCGCTGGGGGACTCCACTGATGAGGCCCACCCCCAGGCAGCCCGGGCCGAAACCACCGAAGTCCCAAGTGGAAGAAGAGAGAGCTACACGGGAAACCGTGGTCACCCCACAACGGGTGAGGAGGAGCCGGAGCTCGCCCGTTTTTCTCAGAACGGGTTGTCTCCCCTGCTTTTTTCAGAGCAGGTCGGCCCCCACGGCTCGTGCCCGCGGCAGAAGCAAGGTCAAGCTCACCGACGCGGCATTCAAGACAGCTGTGGTCTGGAGAGAAGGGCGCTGGGGGACTCCACTGATGAGGCCCACCCCCAGGCAGCCCGGGCCGAAACCACCGAAGTCCCAAGTGGAAGAAGAGAGAGCTACACGGGAAACCGTGGTCACCCCACAACGGGTGAGGAGGAGCCGGAGCTCGCCCGTTTTTCTCAGAACGGGTTGTCTCCCCTGCTTTTTTCAGAGCAGGTCGGCCCCCACGGCTCGTGCCCGCGGCAGAAGCAAGGTCAAGCTCACCGACGCGGCATTCAAGACAGCTGTGGTCTGGAGAGAAGGGCGCTGGGGGACTCCACTGATGAGGCCCACCCCCAGGCAGCCCGGGCCGAAACCACCGAAGTCCCAAGTGGAAGAAGAGAGAGCTACACGGGAAACCGTGGTCACCCCACAACGGGTGAGGAGGAGCCGGAGCTCGCCCGTTTTTCTCAGAACGGGTTGTCTCCCCTGCTTTTTTCAGAGCAGGTCGGCCCCCACGGCTCGTGCCCCGCGGCAGAAGCAAGGTCAAGCTCACCGACGCGGCATTCAAGACAGCTGTGGTCTGGAGAGAAGGGCGCTGGGGGACTCCACTGATGAGGCCCACCCCCAGGCAGCCCGGGCCGAAACCACCGAAGTCCCAAGTGGAAGAAGAGAGAGCTACACGGGAAACCGTGGTCACCCCACAACGGGTGAGGAGGAGCCGGAGCTCGCCCGTTTTTCTCAGAACGGGTTGTCTCCCCTGCTTTTTTCAGAGCAGGTCGGCCCCCACGGCTCGTGCCCCGCAGAAGCAAGGTCAAGCTCACCGACGCGGCATTCAAGACAGCTGTGGTCTGGAGAGAAGGGCGCTGGGGGACTCCACTGATGAGGCCCACCCCCAGGCAGCCCGGGCCGAAACCACCGAAGTCCCAAGTGGAAGAAGAGAGAGCTACACGGGAAACCGTGGTCACCCCACAACGGGTGAGGAGGAGCCGGAGCTCGCCCGTTTTTCTCAGAACGGGTTGTCTCCCCTGCTTTTTTCAGAGCAGGTCGGCCCCCACGGCTCGTGCCCGCGGCAGAAGCAAGGTCAAGCTCACCGACGCGGCATTCAAGACAGCTGTGGTCTGGAGAGAAGGGCGCTGGGGGACTCCACTGATGAGGCCCACCCCCAGGCAGCCCGGGCCGAAACCACCGAAGTCCCAAGTGGAGAAGAGAGAGCTACACGGGAAACCGTGGTCACCCCACAACGGGTGAGGAGGAGCCGGAGCTCGCCCGTTTTTCTCAGAACGGGTTCTCCCCTGCTTTTTTCAGAGCAGGTCGCCCCCACGGCTCGTGCCCGCGGCAGAAGCAAGGTCAAGCTCACCGACGCGGCATTCAAGACAGCTGTGGTCTGGAGAGAAGGGCGCTGGGGGACTCCACTGATGAGGCCCCCCCCAGGCAGCCCGGGCCGAAACCACCGAAGTCCCAAGTGGAAGAAGAGAGAGCTACACGGGAAACCGTGGTCACCCCACAACGGGTGAGGAGGAGCCGGAGCTCGCCCGTTTTTCTCAGAACGGGTTTCTCCCCTGCTTTTTTCAGAGCAGGTCGGCCCCCACGCTCGTGCCCCGCCAACAATAAGCTCACCGACGCGGCATTCAAGACAGCTGTGGTCTGGAGAAAGGGCGCTGGGGACTCCACTGATGAGGCCCCCCCAGGCAGCCCGGGCCGAAACCACCGAAGTCCCAAGTGGAAGAAGAGAGAGCTACACGGGAAACCGTGGTCACCCCACAACGGGTGAGGAGGAGCCGGAGCTCGCCCGTTTTTCTCAGACGGGTTGTCTCCCCTGCTTTTTTCAGAGCAGGTCGGCCCCCACGGCTCGTGCCCGCGGCAGAAGCAAGGTCAAGCTCACCGACGCGGCATTCAAGACAGCTGTGGTCTGGAGAGAAGGGCGCTGGGGGACTCCACTGATGAGGCCCACCCCCAGGCAGCCCGGGCCGAAACCACCGAAGTCCCAAGTGGAAGAAGAGAGAGCTACACGGGAAACCGTGGTCACCCCACAACGGGTGAGGAGCCGGAGCTCGCCCGTTTTTCTCAGAACGGGTTGTCTCCCTGCTTTTTCAGAGCAGGTCGGCCCCCACGGCTCGTGCCCGCGGCAGAAGCAGGCAAGCTCACCGACGCGGCATTCAAGACAGCTGTGGTCTGGAGAGAAGGGCGCTGGGACTCCACTGATGAGGCCCACCCCCAGGCAGCCCGGGCCGAAACCACCGAAGTCCCAAGTGAAGAGAGAGAGCTACACGGGAAACCGTGGTCACCCACAACGGGT
>CAAHFI012015251.1:0-14142 GCA_900893395.1 Euglena gracilis | reverse complement strand
GCACGCACTGGTGAACACAAGGTGGCACACCCAGGTCCAGGTTGGCCTGCGGTGCTTGTGTTCCGCATGCCGTGTGGAGTGTGCTGAGTGTGTGTCCAGCACGCACTGTACCGCAGTCGTCATGAAACAGCTGTAAACAGCATGCTAACGTAGTTGAACCAGTAAACAAGGGGTGGTCCCTGTGGTCGTGTAATATCCAAACAGCTCATTTTTGTGGTGTTTTCACCCACTCTGGAAGAGACATCAAACCCTTCAGAATGCGCACCTGCGCACTCCGCTTCCAAAGTGCGCGGATGCGCATTTTCACTAAAATTGTCAGAATTTTGTGACTCAACAAGAAAGTGCATCCCGGCCGTCTAAGATGCTTTTTCGCAAAATTCTGCAAAAATTCAAATTTTCATGAAATACTGCAAAATACCGCATTGTAAAAACTGCATTTTAAATGTGGATTGGTGTTTTTCTGCAAGAAAAGTGAAAACCCGGTCTCTTTTTTGGTAGCATGATTCATCACAAATAATCACGAATAATCACAAATCAGAATCAAGGTTTGTCAGCACAAAAGTGGAACCCCTGGCTTGGTGTCATCATGTTGCTCATTTTTTTCTGGCAGATTTTTGGGAAGAGGAGAGAATACAAGAGATATATAACAATATATAATGATACAAATCATCAAAGAATATTGGCATTTTGTGCAGGTTCTGGGTCACAACAAATCCATTGTTTAAGGTTGGTCTGACCCCCCCCCCCGCCTGACTCTGCGTATTTTTGAGTGACTGACTGGTTTTTGGCTCCAGACCACCCCCTCCCCTCGGATAAATGGGTTTTTAGGAATCGCTCAAAGTCGCGCCGAAAGTATCGGGTTTTTTTTTTGAGTTTGGGCCAGAATCTATTGGTTTTGAGCCATTTTTGCCTTGAGTGCAGATTGGGTCATTTCATTGTCTTTTTGCCCAACCTCCATCCTCCACCAATTCTGCAGCCCATGTGAGTGCCTGGCTCCGTTTCACTCTATATACGCCGCCAGCCCTTCACCATCCCTTGTAACTAACGCTCCATTCGCGCCGCTGTCGCTTTTCACCCCTTTGATTTGGCACCCGAGCAGCCCTCCCGACCCCCTCCAGCCCACAGTTTTGCAGCAGAGGCTGCATGGTTCGCCATTTGCCCCGACCTTACGCTGTTTGCTGCAATGCCACAGGGAATGCTGGCCATCAGGTTGAATCAGTCAAAGTTTGTCTTGGCCTGGATTGGCGTGGTTCGGATCCCTGACAGAAGATCTTTGTACAAAAAACCTTCATTTTGGCATGGGAAGTATCACGCCACCATATTTTTTTTTTGCAGATTCGTGACAATTTTTCGGGGAAGAACGGGGGGGGCTGCAGGCGCTGAAAGGGAATCTCTGGAATTTTTTGCCCTGCCCCCTCCTGTTTTCCAGAGGGCATCGATTATCAGAACTGACAACCGGTTTTTCTTTTCTTCTTTTCTCATACAACCCTGGGACCAACCTGTTTTGCACGGATTTCAAAAACCGCCATTTTACATTCGGTGCCTGTGTTGGAACAGCGTTGCCGGTTTTCGCTCGGCACATGCTTGTCCCCAGACCCCTCTAACCCTCCAGGAGCCAGTCCGCTTTCTGTGCCTCGCTCAGGCGCCTTCAAGCCTGGAGACCAGACTCCTCCTGGGGTTGTACTTTTTCACAGGTTGTGCGCTGGAGGTAGTATTCCCCCCTCCGTTGATTGCCACCATTCACTGCATGTTCAGTTTATCGCGTTGCAGTCCATTTGCCTATATTTTGTTTGCGACCTGAGGGTGTCATCCACGAATCATATTGGCAACCACATGGATGGGTTTCCCTCATTCATTCTGCTGATTGTGTCGACGATTGTGTGACGATTGCTTTGTTAGTGTTGACCCGAACCCTGGTGGACAATTAAGGTTTTTTTGGGTGGAATGGTCGAAATCTGCACTTGGCACCAAAAGTCGGATTTTTTTTTTGACGTTTATGGACCATATCCAGGGGAGGGGGACATGTCATATTTTGCATTTTCAGGGGATATTACATTTTCGCATATTTAGCATTTATATTGGCTTATTTTCCTTGTTTTGATATTTAGCGCATATTTTGAGGTTCTGCAGGAGATTTCCACCTCATGTTGTCCATTTCCGCATATTCTGAGTGCATATTTTTGTGGTCTGGCCATTTCATATTATTTTGTTTTGTGTTATTTTATTATTTGTATTATTATTTTGCAGCCTTTGTTTCGTTTTTGGGGCCATTTTTGGCTGACGCAGACGTCTTGTATGTGTTTGCTTCTCGAAGACTGCTGATGCCATTTTCAATCCAAATCTTTGCACACCAGCGCATATCCTCTTTCTCCCTATTTGGCTTCCACAGATGACTGATTGTATTACGAATCGATGGCCCTGCCCACCTTCTCGCCACACACAAACAAAAAAAATGATGTTTGGTCCGCTTACCTGGGCCGCACTTCCCCCGAGCGAGGTCGTACCTTGTTTGGCTTTTTGAAGGTGAATGTTTTTTTTTTGGGAAGGTCAGGCTTTGCCCATTTAGCACCTTTCCCGAAGTTGACTGCTTCTAATTGTTTTATGGCGGAATCGTCCTCCCAGAGGAAAACCACCAAACACAAGCAAGCAAACAAGCAGATACCGACAAGCACCTCTAATGATGGTGCGGGATGCTGGGCGATGCTGGGCGATGCTGGCAGGTTTTGTGTCATATTTTGAAGAGCTGAACCTATTCTTAGATAAATGAGCAATAACGCAGGCCGAACAGGGAGGTCGTACTCCCTCGCGGAAAGCCGAGAAGGGAGGAAGGGACACCGAGGGCGGAGCACAAAGACCTTGTGAGGCCATGCCTTGCTCGCCGGCGGTGCTGTTGGATTGCTCGCTGCGCTTGGTTAGGAGACCCTGCTTAGCGCCGCCTCGCCGGAGTTTGCGGACGGCGCGGCTCTGACGTGGCTTCTTTACCCTTGGGGTTATTCCCCCTCACCCTCTGGCCGCCGTTTTCTGCTGACCGAGGGCTTTTGAACACAAACTTTTTTTACAGGTGGGGGGTCGGGCTCAAAAGGTCTTTGTGCTCCGCCCTCGGTGTCCCTTCCTCCCCCTCGGCTGTCGCAAGGGAGGGCGCAAACCCCCCCAAATAACACCCCCAGGTGTGTTATTTGGGCACCCGAACTAGGGTCCCAAAGGGGGGGGGTGCTATTTCGGCGCTTGAAATCGGCCCCCGATTTCAAGGGGAGGTGTGTTATTTGGGGGAGGTGCTATTTGGGGGGGTGTTATTTGGGAGGGGGTTTACGGACACCTCGGGCTCCGCACCTTGCCCTTTGAGGGGGCCAGGGCATTCTCCAAAAGTAACCCCCCCCTTCATGGGCCAATTCTAAAGACTTTTTCGGCTTTTGTGATCGAAGCAAATGTGTCTGCACCGATGTCGTACTCCCTCGAGGACAACCGACAAGGGAGGAAGGAAGGACACCTCGGGCTCCGCAATTTGCCCTTGTGAGGCCATGCCTTGCTCGCCGGCGGTGTTGTTTGGATTGTTCTGGTGCGGTGGGTTAGGAGGTCCCGCTTAATGCCTTTTTCGCCGGAGTTGGCTGATTCTTAATTTGCCTTCGACAACCCAGAAGAAAGGAACTTCAATTCAAGAACCTTGACAAGTTAATTTGAAAGACTGAAGTCAATCGAATAATCCAGAAGGTGACGCTCGTAGAGAATATCAAATAAGAATTTGTTGACATATTCAAGACTTCAATGAAAAATGCAATTGCCAACACGAAGAGCATCGCTGAACAACAAGAACTGCCTGCCGCTACAGCTGAACGACCTGACGGCGCAGTGCAACCGTGGCGATCCGTGGCTGTCCCATCCCCTCCAGAAAAAGTTTCTAAAAAAACACCCCGTGACAGCCACAGACTTTGGCAGACAGTGGTCAGAAAAACCCGAAGGACAAAAAGCCAAGACATCTGTCATGCCACTACGGCAAGGGCCATGGAGGCCCATATCCCAGTTACACCAATACCTTGTTCAAGCTGGGCCAGGGCGGCCACAACAGCAAGCTGGGCCATGGAGGCCACAACAGCAATGGCCATGGTGGCCGCTGGAACAAAGGCCAGGGTGGCCAACAATACCAAGGCTAGGGTGGCCAGATGCCCAGTGGCAGGGGCAGGACAGGTCCACAACACCCCCCAACCATTTCATCATCACAAACCCCTCAGGGGAAAAGGACTGGACCCAGAGGCCCCCAAGATTTTCAATGGGCATGGCGCCCAAGATCAAATAGAAGTCAATGGGGACTATCAAAATTTAAAGAAGGCCAACACCAACAACATCAAGAGGGCCAGTGGGGCCAGAATTATCATCAACAACATCAACAATTTCAAGGCCACTGGGGCCATCAATTATCAGAAGGGGGAAACCCCAGAAGCTAAAAGGCTGTCCCCAGCAGGGGGTTTCAATGTACGGTGGCAGCCCCAGGAGGATGCCCCCAAAGCGGCAGTGGAGGAAAAGGGGGCAACCCCCCCTCAACATTCTTTGTCAATGCCCATGGAAGGGGCAAACCAAATCAAGGGGAGGTCCAAAAAGGGGCCCCTATGGTATGTCAATCGACAACACCAATGACAAAGTGGAGGATCAGAGAGCCTGTGAGCAGAGCCCCCCAGCCACCTTTGGAGAATGCTCAATCCCAGGGGCACCAGGGGTGAAATGTCCAACACCTCCCACCCAGCCCCAAAAGAATCATCTAATTCAGGATATAAATTCCATGGAGGAAAAATGGGAGATACCCCCGTGTACCAGAGACATCAGAAAAGTCTAAAATGGTGGACAAAAAATCTCAGCAACATGTCAATTGATAAAAAATGGAATTCAACCCCCTGGGTCAATCCCCCAAAATTGTCCACCCACCCAAAACCCAGAGCCAACCTGGACCTGAACCAGGCAGAAAAAATTCTGCTGGATTACGAAAAAAACTGGGTCAGTGAAACGAGTTTGGGATTCAGACACCCAGCATTTGATCCCATGGTTTTTAATTTCAAAATCAGAAGGGTTAACAACCAAATGGAGAATGATCAGCGACTGCAGAGAAATAAATCAGCAGTTTCAAATAAAACCTTTCAAGCTGGATCATATCCAACACATTTTTCCAGTTTTGGAAAAAGGCCACTGGGCAGCAAAAATAGACCTAAAGGATGCCTATTTTCATATTCCATTAGGTCCAGGCCTAAGGCCATTTTTAAGGCATCAGGTGGGGGGGCAGACCTGGGAGTTTCAAACAGGCTGCTTTGGGCTAAATGTAATGCCCAAATTTTCATGTCAGTGATGAAAAAGTTCGAAAAACCGTGGAGAAAAAAGGGGCATCCAGGTGTTCATTTACCTGGACGCCATTTTGCTGGTGGCCCCCACCCAAAACATTTTACAAAATAGCCTGAAAACAGTTGTCAAAGATTTGCTGCTTTCTGGGTTCAAAATCAATGTGAAAAAGTCCACCCTCCAGCCCACCCAAGTGGTAACCCATCTGGGTTTTCAACTGAACTTCCAGGAAGGAAAGCTACAGGTGCCCCCCCAGAAAGTCAAAACCATAAAAAAGGAGCTGGGAAAAATTGTGAAAAAAGATTACATGTCAACAAGGCAATTGGCTGCCATTTTGGGCCAAGTAAGATGCAACCTAATGGCCCTGCCCTTTTTAAGGGCCTTTACAGACACCCTGGCAATTTTTTTTGGTGGCAAAGTCCACAGCCCCCTGGACTCAAAACACCCTATTTCTCAGGAAATCAAGGCCCAATGAAGGGAAATAAAAATCTTACTGGACACCTGGGGGGGCAGACCCTTCCGCCAAATTGAAACCAGAGTGTTGCACTCAGACAGCAGCACCCACGCCTGGGGGGGGGGGGCTAGACATCCACACAGGAGAAATTGTGCAGGATTTTTGGAGAAAACAATCAATTTTGCACATCAATGTAAAGGAGCTTAAGTGGAAACCAACTGAGGAAAAAAGCATCCACCAAACATGCACCCGGAAACCAGATTCAAAATGTTTGACTTGACAGTTTTCCTTAAGTCAAACTCTGTGAACTAAAAATACAGATTTCAACTTCTGGCTGATTGCACATCGCCTCCGACCGGATCACCAAAAGAAGTACCAATCAACAATCACAAAGCCACAACCAAACCACAAAAACATACTGATCACTGCAAAATGCTGTGCTGTGCCTGTCAGTGGTTAAACCTGTGCTGAAAGAAATCACGACCCCCACTGATAGGGTGGAAACCACCCCCAGCTATTCCAGGGATTTACGTACCAGTCCCAACCACACCAATCTTGAAACCAACTTGGTCTCAAGAATTGAAAGATGTCCCGCCTTTTTTTTGCGGCCTCCAAAATTTTTTGCCTGTCTCAATTTTCTTGGCTGTGCGGCAAAATCTGAGGAAAATTTCTCAGAAGAAACTATGACGGTTGCAAATTTGTAACTTGTCCAGAATTCAGATTCACAGGCACAAAAGTTTCTGGAGGTGGAAATTTGATTTCACTTGGTTGCAATTTTTCAGCAATTTGCAGTTCCACCGTCTTTATTTGCTCGATAAACCTTCCAAATTATTTTCTTGCCACACTCAATAAACATTGCAAATCAACCAGCTTTTTTATAAAACCCTGGTCTCTCTCAGACCAGGACTGGCAAGAATCTTCAAAAGTTTTGTTAATTTTTTCCATTTGCAATTACATACTCCGACGCCATTCATTCACATCATGTCTCTTAAGGTAACTGGGCTCACGCTGCTTGGAACCCTCCTCGACGTTTTCACTGTCAGAATCAAAATACAGCGAATTGCCATCCATTTTCGCTTCACCATTGGCACATATTCTGCTGGCAGATTAAGCAGAATAAATACCTCTGCTAACCATGTTGGGGGGAGTGAGGACCCTGCCCGGGGGGGGTTCGCTGGGGCCACAACCACCATTTTCTGGGCCTGGTGGGCTCAGGCCAGGCCTTCCTGAAATTGTGCCACGTTTTCCAATTCAAAAGGCTGTGGGGGTGAGGTGTGCCCCCGACCCGGAGACCCCTCTCTCCCGCGTAGGATCGTTTTTTGTTTCCACTTTTGATGTTTTCCCATTTCTCCACTTCCGGTCCAAAAGGTGTACAAAGACAAAACCAACCCACCTACTTGGAAGCACACAGCTGAGCACAACAAACCTGACTGAGAGGTAGATGAGTATCTTTGAGGTCAGCAGACTTGCTGTTTGTGTGTCGGAGACAAGTTTAGAAAGCAATGCCTTAGTTTTTTTTGATATTTGAACTGATCTTCACTCCTTTCAGTTCTCAAAGGACTTTTGTGCTTCTTTGATTCTCCAATGACTTTTCACAGTTCATTTTCCTGGGGTTCCAAATTCCTCTCGCGTGGTGATTGACTTGCCTGGATGTTCCTTCCGGGGGATTTTGGAATGTTTCGGCAACTTTTGGCTGCCGACACCAGCGGCAGCCGACACCCATCTCTTGCGACGTTAGTAGGCACCGTTTTTCTGACCCCCCCCCGTGCAAAACGCGGTGATATATTTTTTTTCATATTTTTTTGTAGGGGGCGAAAATTGTCGTTTTTTAAACGGGTCCTGTCACTTTTTTGAAAATCAGTGCGAGGAGTCCCTCCCAACCATGTTATCGGTCACCTTGGGGACTCTGAAAAATGAGGTTTTTGGGGGACCAGCCCCCACCCCTTTCCTCCGACAGCATTGGGAACGGATCTTGAAACACAAAATCCACTCTGGCTCAAGGCCCAAGTCCCACGCTGCCCCCCTTCCTTTTTTGCAACTTTCATTGTGTGAGATTTCATTCGAGTTCGATCCTTTTTTTTAAAAAAAACCCAGGGACTTTGGCCAACAGTGCCTCATCAGAAGACTTGTGGGGAAAAGAAAACGAAAACCTTTACAATTGGACACAAAGGGGATTAGGAAAAGGCAAACGACAAGGGTAAGGAGGTTATATGCAATAGTGTACAATGGGTGTGCGGGTTCGTGTGTGTGTGCGTGTGCGGTTGTGTGCTTTGTGTGTACACACGCTCACTTCGCTGTCATGCGTTCCAATCGAAAAATACTGGGCCTATTTTCTTTTAAAGCAAACAGAACAGTGCTTCACTTTGGCTCACAGCCATTATATGACAGGGCTTCAGTGCCCACATGGGATCTTTTTTATTTTGATTGGCCCACAACCAGGGCATATGGACGGAGGGGTGGTCATCTCCGGTCCAGGGTCCCCCCCTTGACTTCGGAAGCCTCAAAGCTGTGTTTCATAGAAAACATGCATTTGAAGAACGGTCATAATCCAAACCGAAAAAAAACTTCCAAAATGCCAGTTCGATTTTGATCCTCCAGAAAGATCATCAAAATACCTGGGTTTTCCAACTCTTTGCATAAAAAATCTTCGTCAAAAAAATTATCAAAAAATCAAAAATCTGAGTCCAACTCACAAGTCCAGGGCCTACAAGATCCCTCAAAAAAAAAGTCCAGATTCCAGTAGGCCACATCCAACAAACAGAGTCCAACCCACAGAGGCAACATCGAACAGCATACCATTGCATAGGCGCCAGGCCAACCCCAGCCCCACCCTGGGCCTAACCGCTTCACTGGAGCCGTAAAACAACAAATCCTGCTTGCTAAATAAAACCCACTGCCCCCCCCCTCTCCCAGTCACATCGGGCAATGGGGTGAAACGATTTGTCAAACTAAAAAAAACCATAAATTTAAATCCAATTTTTCAGCCAAGGCAATCTTTCGCTGTCCCCCCCCCCGCCTGCCGAGGGAAGGGGGGCACCACCTGGCTTCAGCCAAAAAACAAAAAAAATAATTTCACAAGCCTGGGCAGTTATATACAAACGGATAGAAATCAAACTGAAATTCACCATATGCCAAAGGAAGGGTCTTCACAATCCCCCCTTCACCGTCAACTAGTACGGGGAGGGTCACGGGTTAAGAATTCCTGGCTGCAAAACCAGTATCCCATTCGACAATAAAATGAAAAAAAGGAAAGTTCATCAAACCCTGTCACCCAGGGATAGACCAAAACATTCACGGTCACAAAATGATGCAGTCCTGTTCCAGTAAAAAAATCCAACCGTAAATTCCAAGCGATTTTTGATCCACCAGTCAATGTCAAAGAACGGGGCTTTAGACAGCCCCCCCCTCCACCCAGCTTCACGAGGAGGGACAAAATAAAAACCAAACCCCAGCATCGAACAACTCATACCTGAAACCTGAAATCTGAGTTTCTGGTACCGTGGTGAGCAGCCAGACATTGATGATTCTGGGTCCTGGCCATGCATCGGTCCAAAGTCCCGGAGTCAGCTTTAACTTCCACTGCCAGTGCTTGAAGTACAAAATGTAATTCACGAGTGAATGACAGTAGAGGCTTTTACAGCCCATTGTCAAAGACTTGGTGCCCAAGGTGCTCTAGAACAAAGCCCTGGCCCTCCTAATTTTAGTGAACAATTTGGCCTCACAAGGGCAAAGTGTGGAGCCCGTGGTGTCTCGCAGCCCCGGAGGCACACCTACCAGGGAGGAAGGCACACTGAGGGAAAAGCACAAAGACCTTGTGATCCCGACCCCCCCCCACCCGTAAAAGACAACTTGTCTGCAAAAGTCCTCGCAGCAGAAAATGGGGTCCGGGGGGGGGGCAAGAAGCCAGGTCGCCGAGTTGAAGCAGCATCGTCAGCAAAATCTGGCGACGCGGCACTAAGCGGGGCCGCGAAACCCAACACACCAAAAGGTATCCAAACCGCCGGGAAGCAAGACATGACCTCACAAGGTCTTTGTGCTTCGCCTTCGGTGTCCCTTTCTCCCTGGTCTTTTTTTTTCTCCAGAGGAGTGCAAAAAAATCAGGCAAAGTTCAGAGCTCGAGGCGAGGTGTCTTGTGCCCTTTGGCGGAGAACTGACCAGAAAATAAAGGAGACCAGTCAGTCGGGCTCCGCACTGCGAGATGGTGAGGTCCTGCTTTCCTTGCCGGCTGTTTTGTTCTGGTGCGTAGTCGGTGCTCGGGGGTGCTTCTTACTGCTTTTTGTTGCCGGAGTTGGCGGATTCCTAATTCTGCCCTTCTACCTCAAGGACAAAGAAATTGAACTGTACGAGTTCACCTGGAATTATTTATGGGAAGTATTGCAGTGACGAAGGCCATCACTACCATCATTGCTGGACTGAAATATTTTACTGAACAAGAGTAACTTCAAAGAACTTCCAAGGGAGCAGCAGATTCCGGGGAAGGTGGAAACACAGCAGCAGCAGCTGGAGAATCTGGAGCTCCCCTTTCGCCTTTTGGCCTTCCTGACCACATTTTCCCAGGGTCCGTGACCGTCACAACGTTGAGTGGGTGATTTTAAGTTTTCAGGCTGTCTGGGGGGTGGGGGGGTTGCTAAGGCCACAGAATGACGTGCAACTGCCGCCGCCTCCATTAATCCCTTCAGAAAAAGTGGGATCCAGAAAAGGAAGCTACCCCTGTGTCAAGGGCCATGATTATGGCAGCCTGCAGCATCACAAAACCCGGAAAGAGGCAGTCAAAATCTTCAAAATGGCAGCAGCCCAGATCAACAGGTCGAGAAGATCCACCAACTCCCCCTTCATTCACCCCTTCAGGGGAAGTGGGTGCCAGACAGGGCTTCAGCCCTTCAAGACAAGGCCTTGGGGGTCATAATTTCAAAAGCAATGGCTTTGACAGCCAAAAAGTTCAAGCCCCAGACCAGATCAAGACAAGAGACTCTTGGGGGGGAGGCCCACCAGAAGCTAAATGCCTTTCAGCTCACACAGTTTATATATAACCCCACACTGCAGACAACACAGACTTTCCCCAACCCTTCAAAAGCAGGGGAAAGCCTGTCTTTGAGCAGCCCCATGGCAGGGCCAGAGAGGACCCCAGTGATGGGGCAGCCAGAGGTGACCCCAATGTTGGGCAGCCAAGGGGAAGGACCCAGTGATGGGGCCTGTGGAATACCAAGACAGATTACACCCAGGGGTACCCTTACATGTCCCTGCAGGCTAGCATCCCCGATTGGGTAAAAAGCAGGTTTCAGAAAGGAGGTTCTAGACCTGATAAGGGAGGGGGTTTTGGCAGATCTTCCCCTCCCTCCTCAAATGTCCTTAAAGGTTCCATTTAAATCCTCCAAGGAAATTAAAACAGCACAAAAAATTCCGAGGGAGTACGAATGTGCAGGGGAAACCAGGCAAATCCCCAAGAGGAGGCAAAACATTTTGTCCCTGACTTCATCATTTCCAAAAAAGAGGGAGAAAGACAAAGGAAAGACTAATTTTGGACTGTCGACAATTAAATCATCACTTCAACCCCTAGAAATTCAGACTGGATAATTTGGAAAACATCTTCCCATAGTTTAGAAAAGGTTGACTTTGTGGGAAATTGATCTCAAAGATGCCTTTTCCATTTAAGGCTGCACAGCAGCTTAGAGAAACATGTTTGCACGCAAGTGGGAGGGGTAGGAACCTGGCAGTTACAAGCTGCATGCTTCGGCATCAGCAGTCTGCCACAAAAATTTATTACTCTCATGAGAGTCTGGGAAAGGAAATGGAGAAAGGGAATAAAGGTACTTTTCATCTTCCTCGACGACATTTTTTGTTAGCCCCCAGCAAAAAGACAGCAGCCCAACATTTGGCAGAAATGAAAAAGGATCTCTTACTGGCAGGTTTCAGAATAAACCTTCCCAGATCCTGTCTGGAGCCCACACAGGAAATAAAACATTTGGGCCAGTGGATCAATTTGAAAAAAGCCCAACTGGAAATTCCTCGGGAAAAACTAAAATCCTTAAGAAAGGAGTTAGGCAAAGTGCTCACAGCACAAAAAATGAGCTGCAGAAAAACTCAGTTCTATTGTGGGGCAAGTCAGAAGGTATTTAGTTTCAATGCCATTTCTCAGAATTTCTGACAGATCAACTTTGCAAAATGGTGAATCTACACACCAAATGGGGTTGGCACCACACCCTCACCATTCCCCAGGGCTTCGAGGATGAGTTGTGGAAGTAAAAGCATTTTTACAGCCAGGTTTAGGCAGGACATTTCAGTCCCAGGCCTCTCAGGAACTGTTTTCAGACAGCAGTACCTGGCAGTGGGGGGGGGGCTGGAAAAAAAATCTGGTAAACAGGTGCAGGATTTTTGGAGGAATCTGCATTTCATTGATATCAACCAAAAAAGAGTTGATGTCTGCAGTGGAAACAGTAAAAGCTTTGGCAAAGCCAAAACAAACAATTGTTCTTCATGTGGACAGCCAGTAGCTGTGAGTTACTTAACGAAATGGGCAGGCAAAAACCTACCTAAATTCCATCTTAAAACGGATTATGTACCACTGTAAAGAAAAGCAAATCAAAGACCTAACTTGTCTGTTGATAGTACCCCACTGGGCTTCGACATCATGGTGGCGCCAATTGATGTCAATCAGGCAGCCAGGCAGCAACTTTTGCTGGTCCCCCCCCAGTGGGGTCTTTTTACCAACTGCCGGTGGGAGGAGATCCCCCCCCCGAAAGTGGAATTTGGCCTACTTGATTGTTCCAGGCAAATATTACAATCCCAGAAAGTTTCGATATCAAGTATCGATACTTACATAAAAAATCTGGGCAATGTCAAAAGATATGACTCAGCCTTCAGGACATTGGTGGGCCAATTGTTGCACAAAGGGCTGCCCCTGCAGCACTGCACGGGCCACAAGATGACTGAAGCCATCCTAGATCTTGCTGTTCACATCGTCAACACTGCACGTATGCGTATGCTGCAGCCCTGTTACTCCCAGGGTTGGTACATTGAGGTTTTTCCCTCTTTTGGCTCCACTGAAAAGAAAATGGAATGCCAATGTATCAAGGTATGCCAGTTAATCAGATGTTTTGAACCCCTCTCAGATTTGTCTTTAAAGGACCTCAGAAACAGATTTATCATTTGTTGGAGGCTGTCAGCCCTCCACAGGGGGTTGATTTAGCCAGAACCCAGCAAAAAATCAGTTTCGTGTGAGACAAAAGTTTCATTTTGTTGCAAAGAAAAGGGTGGCAGTACCCCAGGTGGGAGGAGATTGTGAATCTCCCACACAGCCACTAATAAGCCCCTGGCATTTATTGCAAGAATATGTGGGAGGACAGCCCACATGGTTGGACAAAAATAATGTTGTGTTCTTTGGATGAGAGAAGGCCTTTGACCTCAGACTGAGTGAATTCACCAGAGAAATTCTGAAAGAGAAAGGGGTGGACACCACCCATTGGAAAGCCGACAGCACCAGCGGGGCTGGGGTTTTGTGGTGGAAAAATGCTGGTTTACAGGTGGAGGAAGTCCAGCAACTGGGTCAGTGAAAAAAATTGTTGCTCATTATTTGAAAAAATTTAAAAAGCCCATTATTTAATTCGATTTGGTTTGATATTTGAGATTATTTGAGTTGTATCAAAAATTCAAAAAAATATGGCCCAGTGGGGGGGGGAGTGCACAGCACCGCACATCTCGCAGCACGGAGCCCCACTGGTCTCGGACTCACACGACACAGGAAGGAGGAGGAAGGGACCAAGAGGGCGAAACACAAGAAGATGGTGAGCCCAACCCTCCCACCTAGAAAAACACCATCCCAGCCAGAAAGGGGGCCACCAGCCAAGCGACCCCAACCCTGCACCCACACAATCAACAGCAAGCGAAAAAGATCCCCGCCAGGGCGGGAGCCCCCCACCAAGCGTCCATGTGAGAGGGGGGGACACACGGTTCAGCTTCGTCAAGGTGCCGGAGGAGAAGTATCGCCATCACCAACTGCGGCCACAAAGGCGCAGTAAGAGCACACCCCGCGAGCGCCAACCACGCACCAGAACAGAGCAGCCGGCAAGGAAAGCAGGACCCCACCATCTTCTTGTGCATCGCCCTCTTGGTCCTTCCTCCCCCCTCCTGTGCCGTGGGAGTCCGACACTGCGGGCGAAGCAAAAAGGACCTTTGGCCTAACCACCCCGCCCGCTTAAAAATCTGTCAGAAAGTGGGGGCCCCTCCAGGGGAAGGACGCCATAATCGCCCCCGGCTCAGCCGACTTCCGGCGACGGCCAAAGCAGCAAGAAGAAACGAGGCAAGAAAAACAAAGGCAACAGCCGCAAGAGCAGACAGGTCCAATCTTTTATGCTTTGTTCCCCCGAGGTTCT
>CAAHFI012014199.1:0-27712 GCA_900893395.1 Euglena gracilis | reverse complement strand
CGCATGTTTTTACACCCGTAGCACTAATCCGGCCGGCACAGCAAAGTGGCTATCCCGGGGAACACAATGGGAACCCCCGATCGGTTTCCAGCTTTGGGCCAAAACGCGGTTTCCCATGAGGCCATGTAAGGGGAACAGGTTGTACTGCCATTTGCGGCCCTCTTCCACCCTCCAAAACTGTCCATATCCGGACAGTTTTTGACGCCGCATGTTTTTCACACCCGTAGCACTAATCCGGCCGGCACAGCAAATGGCTATCCCGGGAACAATGGAACCCCGATCGGTTTCCAGTTTGGGGCAAAACGCGGTTTCCATGAGGCCATGTAGGGAACAGGTTGTACTGCCATTTGCGGCCCTCTTCCACCCCTCCAAAACTGTCCATATCCGGACAGTTTTTGACTGCATGTGTTTTCACACCGTAGGCACTAATCCGGCCGGCACAGCAAAGTGGCTATCCCGGGAACACAATGGGAACCCCCGATCGGTTCCAGTTTTGGGCCAAACGCGTTTCCCATGAGGCCATGTAAGGGGAACAGGTTGTACTGCCATTTGCGGGCCCTCTTCCACCCCTCCAAAACTGTCCATATCCGACAGTTTTGACGGCCGCATGTTTTTCACACCGTAGGCACTATCCGGCCGGCACAGCAAAGTGGCTATCCCGGGGAACACAATGGGAACCCCCGATCGGTTTCCAGTTTGGGCAAAACGCGGTTTTCCCATGAGGCCATGTAAGGGGAACAGGTTGTTACTGCATTTGCGCCCTCTTCCACCCTCCAAAACTGTCCAATCCGGACAGTTTTTTGACCGCATGTTTTTCACACCCGTAGGCACTAATCCGCCGGCACAGCAAAGTGGCTATCCCGGGAACACAATGGGAACCCCCGATCGGTTCCAGTTTGGGGCCAAACCGAGTTTCCCATGAGGCCTGTAGGGAACAGGTTTGTACGCCATTTGCGGCCCTCTTCACCCCTCCAAACTGTCCATATCCGGACAGTTTTTGACGCCATGTTTTCACACCCGTAGCACTAATCCGGCCGCACAGCAAAGTGGCTATCCCGGGAACACAATGGGAACCCCGATCGGTTTCCAGTTTTGGGGCCAAAACGCGGTTTCCCATGAGGCCATGTAAGGGGAACAGGTTTGTACTGCCATTTGCGGCCCTCTTCACCCCTCCAAAACTGTCCATATCCGGACAGTTTTTTGACTCCGCATGTTTTTCACACGTAGGCACTAATCCGGCCGGCACAGCAAAGTGGCTATCCCGGGGAACACAATGGGAACCCCCGATCGGTTTCCGTTTTTAGGGCCAAAACGCGGTTTCCCAAGAGGCCATGTAAGGGGAACAGGTTGTACTGCCATTTGCGGCCCTCTTCCACCCCTCCAAACTGTCCATATCCGACAGTTTTTTGACCGCGATGTTTTTCACACCCGTAGGCACTAATCCGCCGGCACAGCAAAGGCTATCCCGGGGAACACAATGGGAACCCCGATCGGTTTCCAGTTTTGGGCCAAAACGCGGTTTCCCAGAGCCATGTAAGGGGAACAGGTTGTACTGCATTTGCGGCCCTCTTCCACCCCTCCAAAAACTGTCCATATCCGGACAGTTTTTTCGCCGCATGTTTTTCACACCCGTAGCACATCCGGCCGGCACAGCAAAGTGGCTATCCCGCGGGAACACAATGGGAACCCCCGATCGGTTTCCAGTTTTGGGCCAAAACGCGGTTTCCCATGAGGCCATGTAAGGGAACAGGTTGTACTGCCATTTGGGCCCTCTTCCACCCCTCCCAAAACTGTCCATATCCGGACAGTTTTTGACATCCGCATGTTTTCACACCCGTAGGCACTAATCCGGCCGGACAGCAAAGTGGCTATCCCGGGGAACACAATGGGAACCCCCGATCGGTTTCCAGTTTTGGGCCAAAACGCGGTTTCCCAGAGGCCATGTAAGGGGAACAGGTTTGACTGCCATTTGCGGCCTCTCTCCACCCCTCCAAAACTGTCCATATCCGGACAGTTTTTGACGGCGCATGTTTTCACACCCGTAGGCACTAATCCGGCCGGCACAGCAAAGTGGCTATCCCGGGGAACACAATGGGAACCCGATCGGTTTCCAGTTTTGGGCCAAAACGCGGTTTCCCATGAGGCCATGTAAGGGGAACAGGTTGTACTGCCATTTGCGGCCCTCTTCCACCCCTCCAAAACTGTCCATATCCGGACAGTTTTTTGACATCCGCATGTTTTTCCACCCGTAGCACTAATCCGGCCGGCACAGCAAAGTGGCTATCCCGGGGAAACACAATGGGAACCCCCGATCGGTTTCCAGTTTTGGGCCAAAACGCGGTTTCCCAGAGGCATGTAAGGGAACAGGTTGTACTGCCATTTGCGGCCCTCTTCCACCCCTCCAAAACTGCCATATCCGGACAGTTTTTTGACATCCGCATGTTTTTCACACCCGTAGGCACTAATCGGCCGGCACAGCAAAGTGGCTATCCCGGGGAACACAATGGAACCCCGATCGGTTTCAGTTTTGGGCCAAAACGCGGTTTCCCGAGGCCATGTAAGGGAACAGGTTGACTGCCATTTGCGGCCCTCTTCCACCCCCCAAAACTGTCCATATCCGGACAGTTTTTGACATCCGCATGTTTTTCACACCGTAGGCACTAATCCGGCCGGCACAGCAAAGTGGCTATCCCGGGGAACACAATGGGAACCCCCGATCGGTTTCCAGTTTTGGGCCAAAACGCGGTTTCCCATGAGGCCATGTAAGGGGAACAGGTTGTACTGCCATTTGCGGCCCTCTTCCACCCCTCCAAAACTGTCCATATCCGGACAGTTTTTGACATCCGCATGTTTTTCACACCGTAGGCACTAATCCGGCCGGCACAGCAAAGTGGCTATCCCGGGGAACACAATGGGAACCCCGATCGGTTTCCAGTTTTGGGCCAAAACGCGGTTTCCATGAGGCCATGTAAGGGGAACAGGTTGTACTGCCATTTGCGGCCCTCTTCCACCCTCCAAAACTGTCCATATCCGGACAGTTTTTTGACATCCGCATGTTTTTCACACCCGTAGGCACTAATCCGGCCGGCACAGCAAAGTGGCTATCCCGGGGAACACAATGGGAACCCCCGATCGGTTTCCAGTTTTGGGGCCAAAACGCGGTTTCCCATGAGGCCATGTAAGGGGAACAGGTTGTACTGCCATTTGCGGCCCTCTTCCACCCCTCCAAAACTGTCCATATCCGGACAGTTTTTTGACATCCGCATGTTTTTCACACCGTAGGCACTAATCCGGCCGGCACAGCAAAGTGGCTATCCCGGGGAACACAATGGGAACCCCCGATCGGTTTCCAGTTTTGGGCCAAAACGCGTTTCCCATGAGGCCATGTAAGGGGAACAGGTTGTACTGCCATTTGCGGCCCTCTTCCACCCCTCCAAAACTGTCCATATCCGGACAGTTTTTGACATCCGCATTTTTCACACCCGTAGGCACTAATCCGGCCGGCACAGCAAAGTGGCTATCCGGGAACACAATGGGAACCCCCGATCGGTTTCCAGTTTTGGGCCAAAACGCGGTTTCCCATGAGGCCATGTAAGGGGAACAGGTTGTACTGCCATTTGCGGCCCTCTTCCACCCCTCCAAAACTGTCCATATCCGGACAGTTTTTTGACATCCGCATGTTTTTCACACCCGTAGGCACTAATCCGGCCGGCACAGCAAAGTGGCTATCCGGGAACACAATGGGAACCCCGATCGGTTTCCAGTTTTGGGGCCAAAACGCGGTTTCCCATGAGGCCATGTAAGGGGAACAGGTTGTACTGCCATTTGCGGCCCTCTTCCACCCCTCCAAAACTGTCCATATCCGGACAGTTTTTGACATCCGCATGTTTTTCACACCCGTAGGCACTAATCCGGCCGGCACAGCAAAGTGGCTATCCCGGGGAACACAATGGGAACCCCCGATCGGTTTCCAGTTTTGGGGCCAAAACGCGGTTTCCCATGAGGCCATGTAAGGGGAACAGGTTGTACTGCCATTTGGGCCCTCTTCCACCCCTCCAAAACTGTCCATATCGGACAGTTTTTTGACATCCGCATGTTTTTCACACCCGTAGGCACTAATCCGGCCGGCACAGCAAAGTGGCTATCCCGGGGAACACAATGGGAACCCCCGATCGGTTTCCAGTTTTGGGGCCAAAACGCGGTTTCCCATGAGGCCATGTAAGGGAACAGGTTGTACTGCCATTTGGCCCTCTTCCACCCCTCCAAAACTGTCCATATCCGGACAGTTTTTTGACATCCGCATGTTTTTCACACCCGTAGGCACTAATCCGGCCGGCACAGCAAAGTGGCTATCCCGGGGAACACAATGGGAACCCCCGATCGGTTTCCAGTTTTGGGCCAAAACGCGGCCATGTAAGGGGAACAGGTTGTACTGCCATTTGCGGCCCTCTTCCACCCCTCCAAAACTGTCCATATCCGGACAGTTTTTTGACATCCGCATGTTTTTCACACCCGTAGGCACTAATCCGGCCGGCACAGCAAAGTGGCTATCCCGGGAACACAATGGGAACCCCGATCGGTTTCCAGTTTTAGGGCCAAAACGCGTTTCCCATGAGGCCATGTAAGGGGAACAGGTTGTACTGCCATTTGCGGCCCTCTTCCACCCCTCCAAAACTGTCCATATCCGGACAGTTTTTTGACATCCGCATGTTTTTCACACCCGTAGGCACTAATCCGGCCGGCACAGCAAAGTGGCTATCCCGGGGAACACAATGGGAACCCCGATCGGTTTCCAGTTTTGGGCCAAACGCGGTTTCCCATGAGGCCATGTAAGGGGAACAGGTTGTACTGCCATTTGCGGCCCTCTTCCACCCCTCCAAAACTGTCCATATCCGGACAGTTTTTTGACATCCGCATGTTTTTCACACCCGTAGGCACTAATCCGGCCGGCACAGCAAAGTGGCTATCCCGGGGAACACAATGGGAACCCCCGATCGGTTTCCAGTTTTGGGGCCAAACGCGGTTTCCCATGAGGCCATGTAAGGGGAACAGGTTGTACTGCCATTTGCGGCCCTCTTCCACCCCTCCAAAACTGTCCATATCCGGACAGTTTTTGACATCCGCATGTTTTTCACACCCGTAGGCACTAATCCGGCCGGCACAGCAAAGTGGCTATCCCGGGGAACACAATGGGAACCCCGATCGGTTTCCAGTTTTGGGGCCAAAACGCGGTTTCCCATGAGGCCATGTAAGGGGAACAGGTTGTACTGCCATTTGCGGCCCTCTTCCACCCCTCCAAAACTGTCCATATCCGGACAGTTTTTTGACATCCGCATGTTTTTCACACCCGTAGGCACTAATCCGGCCGGCACAGCAAAGTGGCTATCCCGGGGAACACAATGGGAACCCCCGATCGGTTTCCAGTTTTGGGCCAAAACGCGGTTTCCCAGAGGCCATGTAAGGGAACAGGTTGTACTGCCATTTGCGGCCCTCTTCCACCCCTCCAAAACTGTCCATATCCGGACAGTTTTTTGACATCCGCATGTTTTTCACACCCGTAGGCACTAATCCGGCCGGCACAGCAAAGTGGCTATCCCGGGGAACACAATGGGAACCCCGATCGGTTTCCAGTTTTGGGGCCAAAACGCGGTTTCCCATGAGGCCATGTAAGGGAACAGGTTGTACTGCCATTTGCGGCCCTCTTCCACCCCTCCAAAACTGTCCATATCCGGACAGTTTTTTGACATCCGCATGTTTTTCACACCCGTAGGCACTAATCCGGCCGGCACAGCAAAGTGGCTATCCCGGGGAACACAATGGGAACCCCGATCGGTTTCCAGTTTTGGGCCAAAACGCGGTTTCCCATGAGGCCATGTAAGGGGAACAGGTTGTACTGCCATTTGGGCCCTCTTCCCCCTCCAAAACTGTCATATCCGGACAGTTTTTTGACATCCGCATGTTTTTCACACCCGTAGGCACTAATCCGGCCGGCACAGCAAAGTGGCTATCCCGGGGAACACAATGGGAACCCCCGATCGGTTTCCAGTTTTGGGGCCAAACGCGGTTTCCCATGGGCCATGTAAGGGGAACAGGTTGTACTGCCATTTGGGCCCTCTTCCACCCCTCCAAAACTGTCGATATCTGGACAGTTTTTTGACATCCGCATGTTTTTCACACCCGTAGGCACTAATCCGGCCGGCACATCAAAGTAGCTATCCCGGGGAACACAATGGGAACCCCCGATCGGTTTCCAGTTTTGGGGCCAAACACGGTTTCCCATGGGGCCATGTAAGGGAACAGGTTGTACTGCCATTTGGGCCCTCTTCCACCCCTCCAAAACTGTCGATATCTGGATAGTTTTTTGACATCCGCATGTTTTTCACACCCGTAGGCACTAATCCGGCCGGCACATCAAAGTAGCTATCCCGGGGAACACAATGGGAACCCCCGATCGGTTTCCAGTTTTGGGGCCAAACACGGTTTCCCATGGGCCATGTAAGGGAACAGGTTGTACTGCCATTTGGGCCCTCTTCCACCCCTCCAAAACTGTCGATATCTGGATAGTTTTTTGACATCCGCATGTTTTTCACACCCGTAGGCACTAATCCGGCCGGCACAGCAAAGTGGCTATCCCGGGGAACACAATGGGAACCCCCGATCGGTTTCCAGTTTTGGGGCCAAAACGCGGTTTCCCATGAGGCCATGTAAGGGGAACAGGTTGTACTGCCATTTGGGCCCTCTTCCACCCCTCCAAAACTGTCCATATCCGGACAGTTTTTTGACATCCGCATGTTTTTCACACCCGTAGGCACTAATCCGGCCGGCACAGCAAAGTGGCTATCCCGGGGAACACAATGGGAACCCCGATCGGTTTCCAGTTTTGGGGCCAAACACGGTTTCCCATGGGGCCATGTAAGGGGAACAGGTTGTACTGCCATTTGGGCCCTCTTCCACCCCTCCAAAACTGTCCATATCCGGACAGTTTTTTGACATCCGCATGTTTTTCACACCCGTAGGCACTAATCCGGCCGGCACAGCAAAGTGGCTATCCCGGGGAACACAATGGGAACCCCCGATCGGTTTCCAGTTTTGGGGCCAAAACGGTTTCCCATGGAGGCCATGTAAGGGAACAGGTTGTACTGCCATTTGGGCCCTCTTCCACCCCTCCAAAACTGTCCATATCCGGACAGTTTTTTGACATCCGCATGTTTTTCACACCCGTAGGCACTAATCCGGCCGGCACAGCAAAGTGGCTATCCCGGGGAACACAATGGGAACCCCCGATCGGTTTCCAGTTTTGGGGCCAAACGCGGTTTCCCATGAGGCCATGTAAGGGGAACAGGTTGTACTGCCATTTGGGCCCTCTTCCACCCCTCCAAAACTGTCCATATCCGGACAGTTTTTTGACATCCGCATGTTTTTCACACCCGTAGGCACTAATCCGGCCGGCACAGCAAAGTGGCTATCCCGGGGAACACAATGGGAACCCCCGATCGGTTTCCAGTTTTGGGGCCAAAACGCGGTTTCCCATGAGGCCATGTAAGGGGAACAGGTTGTACTGCCATTTGGGCCCTCTTCCACCCCTCCAAAACTGTCCATATCCGGACAGTTTTTTGACATCCGCATGTTTTTCACACCCGTAGGCACTAATCCGGCCGGCACAGCAAAGTGGCTATCCCGGGGAACACAATGGGAACCCCCGATCGGTTTCCAGTTTTGGGGCCAAAACGCGGTTTCCCAGAGGCCATGTAAGGGGAACAGGTTGTACTGCCATTTGCGGCCCTCTTCCACCCCTCCAAAACTGTCCATATCCGGACAGTTTTTTGACATCCGCATGTTTTTCACACCCGTAGGCACTAATCCGGCCGGCACAGCAAAGTGGCTATCCCGGGGAACACAATGGGAACCCCCGATCGGTTTCCAGTTTTGGGGCCAAAACGCGGTTTCCCATGAGGCCATGTAAGGGAACAGGTTGTACTGCCATTTGCGGCCCTCTTCCACCCCTCCAAAACTGTCCATATCCGGACAGTTTTTTGACATCCGCATGTTTTTCACACCCGTAGGCACTAATCCGGCCGGCACAGCAAAGTGGCTATCCCGGGGAACACAATGGGAACCCCCGATCGGTTTCCAGTTTTGGGGCCAAAACGCGGTTTCCCATGAGGCCATGTAAGGGGAACAGGTTGTACTGCCATTTGGGCCCTCTTCCACCCCTCCAAAACTGTCCATATCCGGACAGTTTTTTGACATCCGCATGTTTTTCACACCCGTAGGCACTAATCCGGCCGGCACAGCAAAGTGGCTATCCCGGGGAACACAATGGGAACCCCCGATCGGTTTCCAGTTTTGGGGCCAAAACGCGGTTTCCCATGAGGCCATGTAAGGGGAACAGGTTGTACTGCCATTTGGGCCCTCTTCCACCCCTCCAAAACTGTCCATATCCGGACAGTTTTTTGACATCCGCATGTTTTTCACACCCGTAGGCACTAATCCGGCCGGCACAGCAAAGTGGCTATCCCGGGGAACACAATGGGAACCCCCGATCGGTTTCCAGTTTTGGGGCCAAAACGCGGTTTCCCATGAGGCCATGTAAGGGGAACAGGTTGTACTGCCATTTGCGGCCCTCTTCCACCCCTCCAAAACTGTCCATATCCGGACAGTTTTTTGACATCCGCATGTTTTTCACACCCGTAGGCACTAATCCGGCCGGCACAGCAAAGTGGCTATCCCGGGGAACACAATGGGAACCCCCGATCGGTTTCCAGTTTTGGGGCCAAAACGCGGTTTCCCATGAGGCCATGTAAGGGGAACAGGTTGTACTGCCATTTGCGGCCCTCTTCCACCCCTCCAAAACTGTCCATATCCGGACAGTTTTTTGACATCCGCATGTTTTTCACACCCGTAGGCACTAATCCGGCCGGCACAGCAAAGTGGCTATCCCGGGGAACACAATGGGAACCCCCGATCGGTTTCCAGTTTTGGGGCCAAAACGCGGTTTCCCATGAGGCCATGTAAGGGGAACAGGTTGTACTGCCATTTGCGGCCCTCTTCCACCCCTCCAAAACTGTCCATATCCGGACAGTTTTTTGACATCCGCATGTTTTTCACACCCGTAGGCACTAATCCGGCCGGCACAGCAAAGTGGCTATCCCGGGGAACACAATGGGAACCCCCGATCGGTTTCCAGTTTTGGGGCCAAACGCGGTTTCCCATGAGGCCATGTAAGGGGAACAGGTTGTACTGCCATTTGCGGCCCTCTTCCACCCCTCCAAAACTGTCCATATCCGGACAGTTTTTTGACATCCGCATGTTTTTCACACCCGTAGGCACTAATCCGGCCGGCACAGCAAAGTGGCTATCCCGGGGAACACAATGGGAACCCCCGATCGGTTTCCAGTTTTGGGGCCAAAACGCGGTTTCCCATGAGGCCATGTAAGGGGAACAGGTTGTACTGCCATTTGCGGCCCTCTTCCACCCCTCCAAAACTGTCCATATCCGGACAGTTTTTTGACATCCGCATGTTTTTCACACCCGTAGGCACTAATCCGGCCGGCACAGCAAAGTGGCTATCCCGGGGAACACAATGGGAACCCCCGATCGGTTTCCAGTTTTGGGGCCAAAACGCGGTTTCCCATGAGGCCATGTAAGGGGAACAGGTTGTACTGCCATTTGCGGCCCTCTTCCACCCCTCCAAAACTGTCCATATCCGGACAGTTTTTTGACATCCGCATGTTTTTCACACCCGTAGGCACTAATCCGGCCGGCACAGCAAAGTGGCTATCCCGGGGAACACAATGGGAACCCCCGATCGGTTTCCAGTTTTGGGGCCAAAACGCGGTTTCCCATGAGGCCATGTAAGGGGAACAGGTTGTACTGCCATTTGCGGCCCTCTTCCACCCCTCCAAAACTGTCCATATCCGGACAGTTTTTTGACATCCGCATGTTTTTCACACCCGTAGGCACTAATCCGGCCGGCACAGCAAAGTGGCTATCCCGGGGAACACAATGGGAACCCCCGATCGGTTTCCAGTTTTGGGGCCAAAACGCGGTTTCCCATGAGGCCATGTAAGGGGAACAGGTTGTACTGCCATTTGCGGCCCTCTTCCACCCCTCCAAAACTGTCCATATCCGGACAGTTTTTTGACATCCGCATGTTTTTCACACCCGTAGGCACTAATCCGGCCGGCACAGCAAAGTGGCTATCCCGGGGAACACAATGGGAACCCCCGATCGGTTTCCAGTTTTGGGGCCAAAACGCGGTTTCCCATGAGGCCATGTAAGGGGAACAGGTTGTACTGCCATTTGCGGCCCTCTTCCACCCCTCCAAAACTGTCCATATCCGGACAGTTTTTTGACATCCGCATGTTTTTCACACCCGTAGGCACTAATCCGGCCGGCACAGCAAAGTGGCTATCCCGGGGAACACAATGGGAACCCCCGATCGGTTTCCAGTTTTGGGGCCAAAACGCGGTTTCCCATGAGGCCATGTAAGGGGAACAGGTTGTACTGCCATTTGCGGCCCTCTTCCACCCCTCCAAAACTGTCCATATCCGGACAGTTTTTTGACATCCGCATGTTTTTCACACCCGTAGGCACTAATCCGGCCGGCACAGCAAAGTGGCTATCCCGGGGAACACAATGGGAACCCCCGATCGGTTTCCAGTTTTGGGGCCAAAACGCGGTTTCCCATGAGGCCATGTAAGGGGAACAGGTTGTACTGCCATTTGCGGCCCTCTTCCACCCCTCCAAAACTGTCCATATCCGGACAGTTTTTTGACATCCGCATGTTTTTCACACCCGTAGGCACTAATCCGGCCGGCACAGCAAAGTGGCTATCCCGGGGAACACAATGGGAACCCCCGATCGGTTTCCAGTTTTGGGGCCAAAACGCGGTTTCCCATGAGGCCATGTAAGGGGAACAGGTTGTACTGCCATTTGCGGCCCTCTTCCACCCCTCCAAAACTGTCCATATCCGGACAGTTTTTTGACATCCGCATGTTTTTCACACCCGTAGGCACTAATCCGGCCGGCACAGCAAAGTGGCTATCCCGGGGAACACAATGGGAACCCCCGATCGGTTTCCAGTTTTGGGGCCAAAACGCGGTTTCCCATGAGGCCATGTAAGGGGAACAGGTTGTACTGCCATTTGCGGCCCTCTTCCACCCCTCCAAAACTGTCCATATCCGGACAGTTTTTTGACATCCGCATGTTTTTCACACCCGTAGGCACTAATCCGGCCGGCACAGCAAAGTGGCTATCCCGGGGAACACAATGGGAACCCCCGATCGGTTTCCAGTTTTGGGGCCAAAACGCGGTTTCCCATGAGGCCATGTAAGGGGAACAGGTTGTACTGCCATTTGCGGCCCTCTTCCACCCCTCCAAAACTGTCCATATCCGGACAGTTTTTTGACATCCGCATGTTTTTCACACCCGTAGGCACTAATCCGGCCGGCACAGCAAAGTGGCTATCCCGGGGAACACAATGGGAACCCCCGATCGGTTTCCAGTTTTGGGGCCAAAACGCGGTTTCCCATGAGGCCATGTAAGGGGAACAGGTTGTACTGCCATTTGCGGCCCTCTTCCACCCCTCCAAAACTGTCCATATCCGGACAGTTTTTTGACATCCGCATGTTTTTCACACCCGTAGGCACTAATCCGGCCGGCACAGCAAAGTGGCTATCCCGGGGAACACAATGGGAACCCCCGATCGGTTTCCAGTTTTGGGGCCAAAACGCGGTTTCCCATGAGGCCATGTAAGGGGAACAGGTTGTACTGCCATTTGCGGCCCTCTTCCACCCCTCCAAAACTGTCCATATCCGGACAGTTTTTTGACATCCGCATGTTTTTCACACCCGTAGGCACTAATCCGGCCGGCACAGCAAAGTGGCTATCCCGGGGAACACAATGGGAACCCCCGATCGGTTTCCAGTTTTGGGGCCAAAACGCGGTTTCCCATGAGGCCATGTAAGGGGAACAGGTTGTACTGCCATTTGCGGCCCTCTTCCACCCCTCCAAAACTGTCCATATCCGGACAGTTTTTTGACATCCGCATGTTTTTCACACCCGTAGGCACTAATCCGGCCGGCACAGCAAAGTGGCTATCCCGGGGAACACAATGGGAACCCCCGATCGGTTTCCAGTTTTGGGGCCAAAACGCGGTTTCCCATGAGGCCATGTAAGGGGAACAGGTTGTACTGCCATTTGCGGCCCTCTTCCACCCCTCCAAAACTGTCCATATCCGGACAGTTTTTTGACATCCGCATGTTTTTCACACCCGTAGGCACTAATCCGGCCGGCACAGCAAAGTGGCTATCCCGGGGAACACAATGGGAACCCCCGATCGGTTTCCAGTTTTGGGGCCAAAACGCGGTTTCCCATGAGGCCATGTAAGGGGAACAGGTTGTACTGCCATTTGCGGCCCTCTTCCACCCCTCCAAAACTGTCCATATCCGGACAGTTTTTTGACATCCGCATGTTTTTCACACCCGTAGGCACTAATCCGGCCGGCACAGCAAAGTGGCTATCCCGGGGAACACAATGGGAACCCCCGATCGGTTTCCAGTTTTGGGGCCAAAACGCGGTTTCCCATGAGGCCATGTAAGGGGAACAGGTTGTACTGCCATTTGCGGCCCTCTTCCACCCCTCCAAAACTGTCCATATCCGGACAGTTTTTTGACATCCGCATGTTTTTCACACCCGTAGGCACTAATCCGGCCGGCACAGCAAAGTGGCTATCCCGGGGAACACAATGGGAACCCCCGATCGGTTTCCAGTTTTGGGGCCAAAACGCGGTTTCCCATGAGGCCATGTAAGGGGAACAGGTTGTACTGCCATTTGCGGCCCTCTTCCACCCCTCCAAAACTGTCCATATCCGGACAGTTTTTTGACATCCGCATGTTTTTCACACCCGTAGGCACTAATCCGGCCGGCACAGCAAAGTGGCTATCCCGGGGAACACAATGGGAACCCCCGATCGGTTTCCAGTTTTGGGGCCAAAACGCGGTTTCCCATGAGGCCATGTAAGGGGAACAGGTTGTACTGCCATTTGCGGCCCTCTTCCACCCCTCCAAAACTGTCCATATCCGGACAGTTTTTTGACATCCGCATGTTTTTCACACCCGTAGGCACTAATCCGGCCGGCACAGCAAAGTGGCTATCCCGGGGAACACAATGGGAACCCCCGATCGGTTTCCAGTTTTGGGGCCAAAACGCGGTTTCCCATGAGGCCATGTAAGGGGAACAGGTTGTACTGCCATTTGCGGCCCTCTTCCACCCCTCCAAAACTGTCCATATCCGGACAGTTTTTTGACATCCGCATGTTTTTCACACCCGTAGGCACTAATCCGGCCGGCACAGCAAAGTGGCTATCCCGGGGAACACAATGGGAACCCCCGATCGGTTTCCAGTTTTGGGGCCAAAACGCGGTTTCCCATGAGGCCATGTAAGGGGAACAGGTTGTACTGCCATTTGCGGCCCTCTTCCACCCCTCCAAAACTGTCCATATCCGGACAGTTTTTTGACATCCGCATGTTTTTCACACCCGTAGGCACTAATCCGGCCGGCACAGCAAAGTGGCTATCCCGGGGAACACAATGGGAACCCCCGATCGGTTTCCAGTTTTGGGGCCAAAACGCGGTTTCCCATGAGGCCATGTAAGGGGAACAGGTTGTACTGCCATTTGCGGCCCTCTTCCACCCCTCCAAAACTGTCCATATCCGGACAGTTTTTTGACATCCGCATGTTTTTCACACCCGTAGGCACTAATCCGGCCGGCACAGCAAAGTGGCTATCCCGGGGAACACAATGGGAACCCCCGATCGGTTTCCAGTTTTGGGGCCAAAACGCGGTTTCCCATGAGGCCATGTAAGGGGAACAGGTTGTACTGCCATTTGCGGCCCTCTTCCACCCCTCCAAAACTGTCCATATCCGGACAGTTTTTTGACATCCGCATGTTTTTCACACCCGTAGGCACTAATCCGGCCGGCACAGCAAAGTGGCTATCCCGGGGAACACAATGGGAACCCCCGATCGGTTTCCAGTTTTGGGGCCAAAACGCGGTTTCCCATGAGGCCATGTAAGGGGAACAGGTTGTACTGCCATTTGCGGCCCTCTTCCACCCCTCCAAAACTGTCCATATCCGGACAGTTTTTTGACATCCGCATGTTTTTCACACCCGTAGGCACTAATCCGGCCGGCACAGCAAAGTGGCTATCCCGGGGAACACAATGGGAACCCCCGATCGGTTTCCAGTTTTGGGGCCAAAACGCGGTTTCCCATGAGGCCATGTAAGGGGAACAGGTTGTACTGCCATTTGCGGCCCTCTTCCACCCCTCCAAAACTGTCCATATCCGGACAGTTTTTTGACATCCGCATGTTTTTCACACCCGTAGGCACTAATCCGGCCGGCACAGCAAAGTGGCTATCCCGGGGAACACAATGGGAACCCCCGATCGGTTTCCAGTTTTGGGGCCAAAACGCGGTTTCCCATGAGGCCATGTAAGGGGAACAGGTTGTACTGCCATTTGCGGCCCTCTTCCACCCCTCCAAAACTGTCCATATCCGGACAGTTTTTTGACATCCGCATGTTTTTCACACCCGTAGGCACTAATCCGGCCGGCACAGCAAAGTGGCTATCCCGGGGAACACAATGGGAACCCCCGATCGGTTTCCAGTTTTGGGGCCAAAACGCGGTTTCCCATGAGGCCATGTAAGGGGAACAGGTTGTACTGCCATTTGCGGCCCTCTTCCACCCCTCCAAAACTGTCCATATCCGGACAGTTTTTTGACATCCGCATGTTTTTCACACCCGTAGGCACTAATCCGGCCGGCACAGCAAAGTGGCTATCCCGGGGAACACAATGGGAACCCCCGATCGGTTTCCAGTTTTGGGGCCAAAACGCGGTTTCCCATGAGGCCATGTAAGGGGAACAGGTTGTACTGCCATTTGCGGCCCTCTTCCACCCCTCCAAAACTGTCCATATCCGGACAGTTTTTTGACATCCGCATGTTTTTCACACCCGTAGGCACTAATCCGGCCGGCACAGCAAAGTGGCTATCCCGGGGAACACAATGGGAACCCCCGATCGGTTTCCAGTTTTGGGGCCAAAACGCGGTTTCCCATGAGGCCATGTAAGGGGAACAGGTTGTACTGCCATTTGCGGCCCTCTTCCACCCCTCCAAAACTGTCCATATCCGGACAGTTTTTTGACATCCGCATGTTTTTCACACCCGTAGGCACTAATCCGGCCGGCACAGCAAAGTGGCTATCCCGGGGAACACAATGGGAACCCCCGATCGGTTTCCAGTTTTGGGGCCAAAACGCGGTTTCCCATGAGGCCATGTAAGGGGAACAGGTTGTACTGCCATTTGCGGCCCTCTTCCACCCCTCCAAAACTGTCCATATCCGGACAGTTTTTTGACATCCGCATGTTTTTCACACCCGTAGGCACTAATCCGGCCGGCACAGCAAAGTGGCTATCCCGGGGAACACAATGGGAACCCCCGATCGGTTTCCAGTTTTGGGGCCAAAACGCGGTTTCCCATGAGGCCATGTAAGGGGAACAGGTTGTACTGCCATTTGCGGCCCTCTTCCACCCCTCCAAAACTGTCCATATCCGGACAGTTTTTTGACATCCGCATGTTTTTCACACCCGTAGGCACTAATCCGGCCGGCACAGCAAAGTGGCTATCCCGGGGAACACAATGGGAACCCCCGATCGGTTTCCAGTTTTGGGGCCAAAACGCGGTTTCCCATGAGGCCATGTAAGGGGAACAGGTTGTACTGCCATTTGCGGCCCTCTTCCACCCCTCCAAAACTGTCCATATCCGGACAGTTTTTTGACATCCGCATGTTTTTCACACCCGTAGGCACTAATCCGGCCGGCACAGCAAAGTGGCTATCCCGGGGAACACAATGGGAACCCCCGATCGGTTTCCAGTTTTGGGGCCAAAACGCGGTTTCCCATGAGGCCATGTAAGGGGAACAGGTTGTACTGCCATTTGCGGCCCTCTTCCACCCCTCCAAAACTGTCCATATCCGGACAGTTTTTTGACATCCGCATGTTTTTCACACCCGTAGGCACTAATCCGGCCGGCACAGCAAAGTGGCTATCCCGGGGAACACAATGGGAACCCCCGATCGGTTTCCAGTTTTGGGGCCAAAACGCGGTTTCCCATGAGGCCATGTAAGGGGAACAGGTTGTACTGCCATTTGCGGCCCTCTTCCACCCCTCCAAAACTGTCCATATCCGGACAGTTTTTTGACATCCGCATGTTTTTCACACCCGTAGGCACTAATCCGGCCGGCACAGCAAAGTGGCTATCCCGGGGAACACAATGGGAACCCCCGATCGGTTTCCAGTTTTGGGGCCAAAACGCGGTTTCCCATGAGGCCATGTAAGGGGAACAGGTTGTACTGCCATTTGCGGCCCTCTTCCACCCCTCCAAAACTGTCCATATCCGGACAGTTTTTTGACATCCGCATGTTTTTCACACCCGTAGGCACTAATCCGGCCGGCACAGCAAAGTGGCTATCCCGGGGAACACAATGGGAACCCCCGATCGGTTTCCAGTTTTGGGCCAAAACGCGGTTTCCCATGAGGCCATGTAAGGGGAACAGGTTGTACTGCCATTTGCGGCCCTCTTCCACCCCTCCAAAACTGTCCATATCCGGACAGTTTTTTGACATCCGCATGTTTTTCACACCCGTAGGCACTAATCCGGCCGGCACAGCAAAGTGGCTATCCCGGGGAACACAATGGGAACCCCCGATCGGTTTCCAGTTTTGGGGCCAAAACGCGGTTTCCCATGAGGCCATGTAAGGGGAACAGGTTGTACTGCCATTTGCGGCCCTCTTCCACCCCTCCAAAACTGTCCATATCCGGACAGTTTTTTGACATCCGCATGTTTTTCACACCCGTAGGCACTAATCCGGCCGGCACAGCAAAGTGGCTATCCCGGGGAACACAATGGGAACCCCCGATCGGTTTCCAGTTTTGGGGCCAAAACGCGGTTTCCCATGAGGCCATGTAAGGGGAACAGGTTGTACTGCCATTTGCGGCCCTCTTCCACCCCTCCAAAACTGTCCATATCCGGACAGTTTTTTGACATCCGCATGTTTTTCACACCCGTAGGCACTAATCCGGCCGGCACAGCAAAGTGGCTATCCCGGGGAACACAATGGGAACCCCCGATCGGTTTCCAGTTTTGGGGCCAAAACGCGGTTTCCCATGAGGCCATGTAAGGGGAACAGGTTGTACTGCCATTTGCGGCCCTCTTCCACCCCTCCAAAACTGTCCATATCCGGACAGTTTTTTGACATCCGCATGTTTTTCACACCCGTAGGCACTAATCCGGCCGGCACAGCAAAGTGGCTATCCCGGGGAACACAATGGGAACCCCCGATCGGTTTCCAGTTTTGGGCCAAAACGCGGTTTCCCATGAGGCCATGTAAGGGGAACAGGTTGTACTGCCATTTGCGGCCCTCTTCCACCCCTCCAAAACTGTCCATATCCGGACAGTTTTTTGACATCCGCATGTTTTTCACACCCGTAGGCACTAATCCGGCCGGCACAGCAAAGTGGCTATCCCGGGGAACACAATGGGAACCCCCGATCGGTTTCCAGTTTTGGGGCCAAAACGCGGTTTCCCATGAGGCCATGTAAGGGGAACAGGTTGTACTGCCATTTGCGGCCCTCTTCCACCCCTCCAAAACTGTCCATATCCGGACAGTTTTTTGACATCCGCATGTTTTTCACACCCGTAGGCACTAATCCGGCCGGCACAGCAAAGTGGCTATCCCGGGGAACACAATGGGAACCCCGATCGGTTTCCAGTTTTGGGGCCAAAACGCGGTTTCCCATGAGGCCATGTAAGGGGAACAGGTTGTACTGCCATTTGCGGCCCTCTTCCACCCCTCCAAAACTGTCCATATCCGGACAGTTTTTTGACATCCGCATGTTTTTCACACCCGTAGGCACTAATCCGGCCGGCACAGCAAAGTGGCTATCCCGGGGAACACAATGGGAACCCCCGATCGGTTTCCAGTTTTGGGGCCAAAACGCGGTTTCCCATGAGGCCATGTAAGGGGAACAGGTTGTACTGCCATTTGCGGCCCTCTTCCACCCCTCCAAAACTGTCCATATCCGGACAGTTTTTTGACATCCGCATGTTTTTCACACCCGTAGGCACTAATCCGGCCGGCACAGCAAAGTGGCTATCCCGGGGAACACAATGGGAACCCCCGATCGGTTTCCAGTTTTGGGGCCAAAACGCGGTTTCCCATGAGGCCATGTAAGGGGAACAGGTTGTACTGCCATTTGCGGCCCTCTTCCACCCCTCCAAAACTGTCCATATCCGGACAGTTTTTTGACATCCGCATGTTTTTCACACCCGTAGGCACTAATCCGGCCGGCACAGCAAAGTGGCTATCCCGGGGAACACAATGGGAACCCCCGATCGGTTTCCAGTTTTGGGCCAAAACGCGGTTTCCCATGAGGCCATGTAAGGGGAACAGGTTGTACTGCCATTTGCGGCCCTCTTCCACCCCTCCAAAACTGTCCATATCCGGACAGTTTTTTGACATCCGCATGTTTTTCACACCCGTAGGCACTAATCCGGCCGGCACAGCAAAGTGGCTATCCCGGGGAACACAATGGGAACCCCCGATCGGTTTCCAGTTTTGGGGCCAAAACGCGGTTTCCCATGAGGCCATGTAAGGGGAACAGGTTGTACTGCCATTTGCGGCCCTCTTCCACCCCTCCAAAACTGTCCATATCCGGACAGTTTTTTGACATCCGCATGTTTTTCACACCCGTAGGCACTAATCCGGCCGGCACAGCAAAGTGGCTATCCCGGGGAACACAATGGGAACCCCGATCGGTTTCCAGTTTTGGGGCCAAAACGCGGTTTCCCATGAGGCCATGTAAGGGGAACAGGTTGTACTGCCATTTGCGGCCTCTTCCACCCCTCCAAAACTGTCCATATCCGGACAGTTTTTTGACATCCGCATGTTTTTCACACCCGTAGGCACTAATCCGGCCGGCACAGCAAAGTGGCTATCCCGGGGAACACAATGGGAACCCCGATCGGTTTCCAGTTTTGGGCCAAAACGCGGTTTCCCATGAGGCCATGTAAGGGGAACAGGTTGTACTGCCATTTGCGGCCCTCTTCCACCCCTCCAAAACTGTCCATATCCGGACAGTTTTTTGACATCCGCATGTTTTTCACACCCGTAGGCACTAATCCGGCCGGCACAGCAAAGTGGCTATCCCGGGGAACACAATGGGAACCCCCGATCGGTTTCCAGTTTTGGGGCCAAAACGCGGTTTCCCATGAGGCCATGTAAGGGGAACAGGTTGTACTGCCATTTGCGGCCCTCTTCCACCCCTCCAAAACTGTCCATATCCGGACAGTTTTTTGACATCCGCATGTTTTTCACACCCGTAGGCACTAATCCGGCCGGCACAGCAAAGTGGCTATCCCGGGGAACACAATGGGAACCCCCGATCGGTTTCCAGTTTTGGGGCCAAAACGCGGTTTCCCATGAGGCCATGTAAGGGGAACAGGTTGTACTGCCATTTGCGGCCCTCTTCCACCCCTCCAAAACTGTCCATATCCGGACAGTTTTTTGACATCCGCATGTTTTTCACACCCGTAGGCACTAATCCGGCCGGCACAGCAAAGTGGCTATCCCGGGGAACACAATGGGAACCCCGATCGGTTTCCAGTTTTGGGGCCAAAACGCGGTTTCCCATGAGGCCATGTAAGGGGAACAGGTTGTACTGCCATTTGCGGCCCTCTTCCACCCCTCCAAAACTGTCCATATCCGGACAGTTTTTTGACATCCGCATGTTTTTCACACCCGTAGGCACTAATCCGGCCGGCACAGCAAAGTGGCTATCCCGGGGAACACAATGGGAACCCCCGATCGGTTTCCAGTTTTGGGCCAAAACGCGGTTTCCCATGAGGCCATGTAAGGGGAACAGGTTGTACTGCCATTTGCGGCCCTCTTCCACCCCTCCAAAACTGTCCATATCCGGACAGTTTTTTGACATCCGCATGTTTTTCACCCGTAGGCACTAATCCGGCCGGCACAGCAAAGTGGCTATCCCGGGGAACACAATGGGAACCCCCGATCGGTTTCCAGTTTTGGGGCCAAAACGCGGTTTCCCATGAGGCCATGTAAGGGGAACAGGTTGTACTGCCATTTGCGGCCCTCTTCCACCCCTCCAAAACTGTCCATATCCGGACAGTTTTTTGACATCCGCATGTTTTTCACACCCGTAGGCACTAATCCGGCCGGCACAGCAAAGTGGCTATCCCGGGGAACACAATGGGAACCCCCGATCGGTTTCCAGTTTTGGGGCCAAAACGCGGTTTCCCATGAGGCCATGTAAGGGGAACAGGTTGTACTGCCATTTGCGGCCCTCTTCCACCCCTCCAAAACTGTCCATATCCGGACAGTTTTTTGACATCGCATTTTTTCACACCCGTAGGCACTAATCCGGCCGGCACAGCAAAGTGGCTATCCCGGGGAACACAATGGGAACCCCGATCGGTTTCCAGTTTTGGGGCCAAAACGCGGTTTCCCATGAGGCCATGTAAGGGGAACAGGTTGTACTGCCATTTGCGGCCCTCTTCCACCCCTCCAAAACTGTCCATATCCGGACAGTTTTTTGACATCCGCATGTTTTCACACCCGTAGGCACTAATCCGGCCGGCACAGCAAAGTGGCTATCCCGGGGAACACAATGGGAACCCCCGATCGGTTTCCAGTTTTGGGCCAAAACGGTTTCCCATGAGGCCATGTAAGGGGAACAGGTTGTACTGCCATTTGGGCCCTCTTCCACCCCTCCAAAACTGTCCATATCCGGACAGTTTTTTGACATCCGCATGTTTTTCACACCCGTAGGCACTAATCCGGCCGGCACAGCAAAGTGGCTATCCCGGGGAACACAATGGGAACCCCGATCGGTTTCCAGTTTTGGGGCCAAAACGCGGTTTCCCATGAGGCCATGTAAGGGGAACAGGTTGTACTGCCATTTGCGGCCCTCTTCCACCCCTCCAAAACTGTCCATATCCGGACAGTTTTTTGACATCCGCATGTTTTTCACACCCGTAGGCACTAATCCGGCCGGCACAGCAAAGTGGCTATCCCGGGGAACACAATGGGAACCCCGATCGGTTTCCAGTTTTGGGGCCAAAACGCGGTTTCCCATGAGGCCATGTAAGGGAACAGGTTGTACTGCCATTTGCGGCCCTCTTCCACCCCTCCAAAACTGTCCATATCCGGACAGTTTTTTGACATCCGCATGTTTTTCACACCCGTAGGCACTAATCCGGCCGGCACAGCAAAGTGGCTATCCCGGGGAACACAATGGGAACCCCCGATCGGTTTCCAGTTTTGGGGCCAAAACGCGGTTTCCCATGGGGCCATGTAAGGGGAACAGGTTGTACTGCCATTTGGGCCCTCTTCCACCCCTCCAAAACTGTCCATATCCGGACAGTTTTTTGACATCCGCATGTTTTTCACACCCGTAGGCACTAATCCGGCCGGCACAGCAAAGTGGCTATCCCGGGGAACACAATGGGAACCCCCGATCGGTTTCCAGTTTTGGGGCCAAAACATGGTTTCCCATGGGCCATGTAAGGGGAACAGGTGTACTGCATTTCTCTTACCCCTCCAAAACTGTCCATATCCGGACAGTTTTTTGACATCCGCATGTTTTTCACCCGTAGGCACTAATCCGGCCGGCACAGCAAAGTGGCTATCCCGGGGAACACAATGGGAACCCCCGATCGGTTTCCAGTTTTGGGCCAAAACGGTTTCCCATGAGGCCATGTAAGGGGAACAGGTTGTACTGCCATTTGGGCCCTCTTCCACCCCTCCAAAACTGTCCATATCCGGACAGTTTTTTGACATCCGCATGTTTTTCACACCGTAGGCACTAATCCGGCCGGCACAGCAAAGTGGCTATCCCGGGAACATAACTGGGAACCCCCGATCGGTTTCCAGTTTTGGGGCCAAAACGGTTTCCCATGAGGCCATGTAAGGGGAACAGGTTGTACTGCCATTTGGGCCCTCTTCCACCCCTCCAAAACTGTCCATATCCGGACAGTTTTTTGACATCCGCATGTTTTTCACACCCGTAGGCACTAATCCGGCCGGCACAGCAAAGTGGCTATCCCGGGGAACACAATGGGAACCCCCGATCGGTTTCCAGTTTTGGGCCAAAACGGTTTCCCATGAGGCCATGTAAGGGAACAGGTTGTACTGCCATTTGGGCCTCTTCCACCCCTCCAAAACTGTCCATATCCGGACAGTTTTTTGACATCCGCATGTTTTTCACACCCGTAGGCACTAATCCGGCCGGCACAGCAAAGTGGCTATCCCGGGGAACACAATGGGAACCCCCGATCGGTTTCCAGTTTTGGGGCCAAACCATGGTTTCCCATGGCCATGTAGGGGAACAGGTTGTACTGCCATTTGGGCCCTCTTCCACCCCTCCAAAACTGTCATATCGGAAGTTTTTGACATCCGCATGTTTTTCACACCCGTAGGCACTAATCCGGCCGGCACATCAAAGTAGCTATCCCGGGGAACATAACGGGAACCCCCGATCGGTTTCCAGTTTTGGGGTCAAATCATGGTTTCCATGGGGCCATGAAGGGGAACAGGTTGTACTGCCATTTGGGGCCCTCTTCCACAAAACTGTCGATATCTGGATAGTTTTTGACATCCGCATGTTTTTCACACGTAGGCACTAATCCGGCCGGCACATCAAAGTAGCTATCCCGGGGAACATAACGGGAACCCCGATCGGTTTCCAGTTTTGGGGTCAAATCATGGTTTCCCATGGGGCCATGTAAGGGAACAGGTTGTACTGCCATTTGGGGCCCTCTTCCACCCCTCCAAAACTGTCGATATCTGGATAGTTTTTTGACATCGCATGTTTTTCACCCGTAGGCACTAATCCGGCCGGCACATCAAAGTAGCTATCCGGGGAACATAACGGGAACCCCCGATCGGTTTCCAGTTTTGGGGTCAAATCATTTTCCCATGGGGCCATGTAAGGGGAACAGGTTGTACTGCCATTTGGGGCCTCTTCCACCCTCCAAAACTGTCGATATCTGGATAGTTTTTGACATCCGCATGTTTTTCACACCCGTAGGCACTAATCCGGCCGGCACATCAAGTAGCTATCCCGGGGAACATAACGGAACCCCGATCGGTTTCCAGTTTTGGGGTCAAATCATGGTTTCCATGGGGCCATGAAGGGGAACAGGTTGTACTGCCATTTGGGGCCCTCTTCCAAACTGTCGATATCTGGATAGTTTTTGACATCCGCATGTTTTTCACACGTAGGCACTAATCCGGCCGGCACATCAAAGTAGCTATCCCGGGGAACATAACGGGAACCCCGATCGGTTTCCAGTTTTGGGGTCAAATCATGGTTTCCCATGGGCCATGTAAGGGAACAGGTTGTACTGCCATTTCTCTTCCACCCCTCCAAAACTGTCGATATCTGGATAGTTTTTGACATCCGCATGTTTTTCACACCCGTAGGCACTAATAGCACTCCGGCCGGCACATCAAAGTAGCTATCCCGGGGAACAACGGGAACCCCCGATCGGTTTCCAGTTTTGGGGTCAAATCATGGTTTCCCATGGGGCCATGTAAGGGGAACAGGTTGTACTGCCATTTGGGGCCTCTTCCACCCTCAAAACTGTCGATATCTGGATAGTTTTTTGACATCCGCATGTTTTTCACACCCGTAGGCACTAATCCGGCCGGCACATCAAAGTAGCTATCCCGGGGAACATACGGGAACCCCCGATCGGTTTCCAGTTTTGGGGTCAAATCATGGTTTCCCATGGGGCCATGTAAGGGAACAGGTTGTACTGCCATTTGGGGCCCTCTTCCCCCTCCAAAACGTCGATATCTGGATAGTTTTTTGACATCCGCATGTTTTTCACACCGTAGGCACTAATCCGGCCGGCACATCAAAGTAGCTATCCCGGGAACATAACGGGAACCCCGATCGGTTTCCAGTTTTGGGGTCAAATCATGGTTTCCATGGGGCCATGTAAGGGGAACAGGTTGTACTGCCATTTGGGGCCCTCTTCACCCCTCCAAAACTGTCGATATCTGGATATTTTTGACATCCGCATGTTTTTCACACCGTAGGCACTAATCCGGCCGGCACATCAAAGTAGCTATCCCGGGGAACATAACGGGAACCCCGATCGGTTTCCAGTTTTGGGTCAAATCATGGTTTCCCATGGGGCATGTAAGGGAACAGGTTTGTACTGCCATTTGGGGCCTCTTCCACCCTCCAAAACTGTCGATATCTGGATAGTTTTTTGACATCCGCATGTTTTTCACACCCGTAGGCACTAATCGGCCGGCACATCAAAGTAGCTATCCCGGGGAACATAACGGGAACCCCCGATCGGTTTCCAGTTTTGGGTCAAATCATGGTTTCCCATGGGGCCATGTAGGGAACAGGTTGTACTGCCATTTGGGGCCCTCTTCCACCTCCAAAACTGTCGATATCTGGATAGTTTTTTGACATCCGCATGTTTTTCACACCCGTAGGCACTAATCCGGCCGGCACATCAAAGTAGCTATCCCGGGGAACATAACGGGAACCCCCGATCGGTTTCCAGTTTTGGGGTCAAATCATGGTTTCCCATGGGGCCATGAGGGGAACAGGTTGTACTGCCATTTGGGGCCTTCTTCCCAAAACTGTCGATATCTGGATAGTTTTTTGACATCCGCATGTTTTTCACACCCGTAGGCACTAATCCGGCCGGCACATCAAAGTAGCTATCCCGGGAACATAACGGGAACCCCCGATCGGTTTCCAGTTTTGGGGTCAAATCATGGTTTCCCATGGGGCCATGTAGGGAACAGGTTGTACTGCCATTTGGGGCCCTCTTCCACCCCTCCAAAACTGTCGATATCTGGATAGTTTTTTGACATCCGCATGTTTTTTCACACCCGTAGGCACTAATCCGGCACATCAAAGTAGCTATCCCGGGGAACATAACGGGAACCCCGATCGGTTTCCAGTTTTGGGGTCAAATCATGGTTTCCATGGGGCCATGTAAGGGGAACAGGTTGTACTGCCATTTCTTCTACCCCTCCAAAACTGTCGATATCTGGATAGTTTTTTGACATCCGCATGTTTTCACACCCGTAGGCACTAATCCGGCCGGCACATCAAAGTAGCTATCCCGGGGAACATAACGGGAACCCCCGATCGGTTTCCAGTTTTGGGTCAAATCATGGTTTCCATGGGGCCATGTAAGGGGAACAGGTTGTACTGCCATTTGGGGCCCTCTCACCCCTCCAAAACTGTCGATATGGATAGTTTTTTGACATCCGCATGTTTTTCACACCCGTAGGCACTAATCCGGCCGGCACATCAAAGTAGCTATCCCGGGGAACATAACGGGAACCCCCGATCGGTTTCCAGTTTTGGGGTCAAATCATGGTTTCCATGGGGCCATGGGGAACAGGTTGTACTGCCATTTGGGGCCCTCTTCCACAAAACTGTCGATATCTGGATAGTTTTTTGACATCCGCATGTTTTTCACACGTAGGCACTAATCCGGCCGGCACATCAAAGTAGCTATCCCGGGGAACATAACGGGAACCCCCGATCGGTTTCCAGTTTTGGGGTCAAATCATGGTTTCCCATGGGGCCATGTAAGGGGAACAGGTTGTACTGCCATTTGGGGCCCTCTTCACCCCTCCAAACTGTCGATATCTGGATAGTTTTTGACATCCGCATGTTTTTCACACCCGTAGGCACTAATCCGGCCGGCACATCAAAGTAGCTATCCCGGGGAACATAACGGGAACCCCCGATCGGTTTCCAGTTTTGGGGTCAAATCATGGTTTCCCATGGGGCCATGTAGGGGAACAGGTTGTACTGCCATTCTCTTCCCTCCAAAACTGTCGATATCTGGATAGTTTTTGACATCCGCATGTTTTCCACCCGTAGGCACTAATCCGGCCGGCACATCAAAGTAGCTATCCCGGGAACATAACGGGAACCCCCGATCGGTTTCCAGTTTTGGGGTCAAATCATGGTTTCCCATGGGGCCATGTAAGGGAACAGGTTGTACTGCCATTTGGGGCCCTCTTCCACCCCTCCAAAACTGTCGATATCTGGATAGTTTTTTGACATCCGCATGTTTTTCACACCGTAGGCACTAATCCGGCCGGCACATCAAAGTAGCTATCCCGGGGAACATAACGGGAACCCCCGATCGGTTTCCAGTTTTGGGGTCAAATCATGGTTTCCCATGGGGCCATGTAAGGGGAACAGGTTGTACTGCCTTTGGGGCCCTCTTCCACCCCTCCAAAACTGTCGATATCTGGATAGTTTTTTGACATCCGCATGTTTTTCACACCCGTAGGCACTATTCCGGCCAATAACCCGCCGGCACATAAAAGGATCCCGCGGAACATAACGGGAACCCCCGATCGGTTTCCAGTTTTGGGGTCAAATCATGGTTTCCCATGGGCCATGTAAGGGAACAGGTTGTACTGCCATTTGGGGCCCTCTTCCACCCCTCCAAAACTGTCGATATCTGGATAGTTTTTTTGACATCCTGCATTTTTCACACCCGTAGGCACTAATCCGGCCGCACATCAAAGTAGCTATCCCGGGAACATACGGGAACCCCCGATCGGTTTCCAGTTTTGGGTCAAAATCATGGTTTCCCATGGGGCCATGTAAGGGGAACAGGTTGTACTGCCATTTGGGGCCCTCTTCCACCCCTCCAAACTGTCGATATCTGGATTTTTTGACATCCGCATGTTTTTCACACCGTAGGCACTAATCCGGCCGGCACATCAAAGTAGCTATCCCGGGGAACATAACGGGAACCCCGATCGGTTTCCAGTTTTGGGGTCAAATCATGGTTTCCCATGGGGCCATGTAAGGGAACAGGTTGTACTGCCATTTGGGGCCCTCTTCCACCCCTCCAAACTGTCGATATATGGATAGTTTTTGACATCCGCATTTTTTCACACCCGTAGGCACTAATCCGGCCGGCACATCAAAGTAGCTATCCCGGGGAACATAACGGGAACCCGATCGGTTTCCAGTTTTGGGGTCAAATTCATGGTTCCCATGGGGCCATGTAAGGGGAACAGGTTGTACTGCATTTGGGCCCTTCTTCCAACTGTCGATATCTGGATAGTTTTTTGACATCCGCATGTTTTTCACAGTAGGCACTAATCCGGCCGGCACATAAGTAGTATCCCGGGAACATAACGGGAAACCCCGATCGGTTTCCAGTTTTGGGGTCAAATCATGGTTTCCCATGGGGCCATGTAAGGGAACAGGTTTGTACTGCCATTTCTTCCACCCCTCCAAAACTGTCGATATCTGGATTTTTTTGACATCCGCATGTTTTTTCACCCGTAGGCACTAATCCGGCCGGCACATCAAGTAGCTATCCGGGGAACATAACGGGAACCCCGATCGGTTTCCATTTGGGTCAAATCATGGTTTCCCATGGGGCCATGTAAGGGGAACAGGTTGTACTGCCATTTGGGGCCCTCTTCTACCCCCAAAACTGTCGATATCTGGATAGTTTTTGACATCCGCATGTTTTTCACACCGTAGGCACTAATCCGGCCGGCACATCAAAGTAGCTATCCCGGAACATAACGGGAACCCCCGATCGGTTT
>CAAHFI012011219.1:0-11360 GCA_900893395.1 Euglena gracilis | reverse complement strand
CTCGGGACTCCCACGACAGAGGAAGGGGGAGGAAGGGACCAAGAGGGCGAAGCACAAGAAGATGGTGAGGTCCTGCTTTCCTTGCCGGCTGTTCTGTTCTGGTGTGTTTGTGCGTGCGCGGGGGGTGCTTCTTACTGCGCCTTTGTTGCCGGAGTTGGCGATGTGAGGCCTCCTCCGACACCTTGGCGAAGCTGAACCGCCGTGGCCCGCCCCCCCTCTCCCATGGTCGCTTGGTGGGGGCCCCCCCCTCGATGGGGATGGTTGTCTCTTTCTGGTGTGTTTCTGGGTGGGTGGTTGGGGCTGCTTGGTCGGGGGTCCCCTTTCTGGTTGGGATGTTTTTCTTTTTCTGCTGATTTTTTGGGTGGGGGGTTGGGCTCACCATCTTCTTGTGCTTCGCCCTCTTGGTCCCTTCCCCCCCTTCCTCTGTCGTGGGAGTCCGAGACCATTCGGGCTCCGCACTGCGAGATGGTGAGGTACTGTGCACCCCCCTTTGGGCCATAATTTTTTGAATTTTTGAAACGACACCGAGCCTCAAATAATGAGCTTGGAAGCCCAAAATTTTTCCACTGACCCAGTTGCTGGACTTCTTCCACTTGCAAACCAGCATTTTTCCACCATAAAACCCCAGCCCCTCTGGTGCTGTGGGGTTTCCAGTGGTTGTATCCCCCCCCCCTCTTGCAGAATTTCTTTGGTCGGGAATTCACCCTTTCTGATGTCAAAGGTCTTTTACCATCCAAAGACCATAACAAATTATTTTTGTGTCCAACCATGTGGGCTGTCCTTTCCACATACTCTTTCAATAAATGCCAGGGGCTGATGAGGGGGTGTGTGGCAAATTCAAAACTTCTCCCATCTTGGGAATTGCCACCTTTCCTTTGCAATAAATGAAAATTTTTCTCCCACGAAACTGATTTTCGCTGTGTCCTGGCTAGATCAACCCCCCTGTGGAGGGCCAACAGCCTCCAACAGATGATAGTCTGTTCTGAGCTCTTTCACAGAGTCAGAGAGGGTGTTGATTCCTGATGATGTTTTCTAGGAAATCAGTGGGGTCCCAAAATGGGCATACTTGCAGACATTGGAATTCCATTTCCTTTCAATGGAGACAAAAGAGGGGAAACCTCAATGACCCAAACCCTGGGAGTAATAACACTGCTGCATATGCATTTCGTGCAGTGTTGAGGCTGTGGGCAGCCAGGTCAAGGATGGCCTCAGCCATCCTGTGGACTGTGCAGTCCTGCAGGGGCACCCCTTTGTGCAACAATTGGCTCACAAGTCCTGAATGCTGAATCATATCTTTGACATTTCCCAGATTTTTTATGTAAGTGTCGATACTGGACATCGAAACTTCCTGGGATTGTAATATTTGCCTGACACAATCAAGCAGGCCAAATTCCACTTGGGGGGGGCATCTCTTCCCCCCAGCAGTTGGTGAATAGACCCCATTGGGGGGGTACCAACAAAACTTTTGCCTGGCTGCCTGATTGACATTAATTGGCGCCACCATGATTGAAGCCCAGTGGGGTACGATCAACAGACATTCAGGTCTGGGTTTAGCATTAATCTCTGAACCCATTGGGGAATGATGCTCCAGGGGGGTTTGCATAAACTGGGGGGAGACCCTCAAATCGCCCTCAAGGCATCCACCAGCAAAGCCCCTTGGTGGGGGTACGACAAACAAACTTGGGGAATTTTTTGTTGCTGGGTGTGCAAAACATGTCCACCTCTGGGGATATTTCCATTCTGAAAAATTGAAGAATTTGGTGAAAGATGTTTAGGGTATAATCCTCCTGGGTCCTTTTGCTCCTGGTCAAGGAGTCCGCCAATTGCTCCTTTGTGGGAACCCAAACCACCTGCAAGTTGATTTGCTTTTCTTGGCAATGATACAGCAGGGGTTTTAAGATGGAATTTAGGTACGGCTTTTTGCCTCCCCATTTTGTTAAATAACTTACAGCCACCTGGCTGTCCACATGAAGCACAATTGTTTGTTTTGGTTTGGCTAGTGCTTTGACAGTTTCCACTGCAGCTTGTAATTCTTTTGATTGATATGCAGGACATGCAGGTCCCTCCAAAAATCCTGCACCTTTTGGCCTGAAGCCTTGTCCAGCCCCCCCATTGCCAGGTGCTGCTGTCTGAAAAGAGATTCTGAGTGGCCTGGGATTGAAAGGCCTGCCAAACCCCTGGTTGTAAAAATGCCTTTAATTCCACAATTTGCTCTTTGACCCCCTGGGGAATGGTTAGGGTGTGGTCCCAACCCCACTTTGTGTGCAGGTCCACCATTTTGCAAAGTTGATCTGTCAGAATTCTGAAAATGGCATTGAGACTAAATAGCTTCTGACTTGTCCCACAAATCGAACTGAGTTTTCTGCAGCTCATTTTTGTGCTGTGAGCACCTTGCCTAGCTCCTTTCTGAGGATTTTAGTTTTTCTTGAGGAATTTCTAATTGGCCTTTTTTCAGATTGATCCACTGGCCCAAATGTTTTATTTCCTGTGTTGGTTCCAGACAGGATTTGGGGAGGTTTATCTGAAACCTGCCAGCAAAAGGTCTCTTTTTATCTCTGCCAAATGTTGGGTGCTGTCTTTTTGCTGGGGGCTAACAGCAAAATGTCGTCCAGGTAGATGAAAACACCTTTCCCTCCTTTCTTCACTTCCTTTCCCAGACTCTCATGAGAGTCATAAACTTTTGTGGCAGGCTGCTGATGCCAAAGCATGCAGCCTGAAACTGCCACGTTTCCCCCCACTTGCATGCAAACATGTTTTTCCAGGCTGCTGTGCAGCTTTACGTGAAAATAAGCATCTTTCAGATCTATTTTCCCACAGAACCAACCCTTTTTTAAATACGGGAAAATGTTTCCCATGTGTTCCAATCTGAACTTCTGGGGGTGAAGTGGAGATTTAACTGTCGACAATCTGAGATTAATCTTTCTTTTGTCTTTTCCCCCCTTTTTTTGGAAATGATGAAATAAGGGACAAAATGTTTTGCCTCCTCTGGGGGGATTTGCCTGGTTGCCCCTGCACATTCGTATTCTCTCAGAATTTTCTGGGCAGTCATTATTTCTTGGGGTGTCTTGAAGGGAACTTTTAATGATATCTGAGGGGGGGAGAGATCTGCCATAACCTTCCCTTATCAGGTTTAATACCTCTCTGTTGGCTCCTGCCTTGACCCAATGGGGGATACTGGCCTGCAGGGCCTTGTAAGGGGTCACCCCTGGGTGTAATGTATCTGGGGATTCGACAGGCCCCATCACTAGGGTCCTTCCCCTGGCTTCCCCATCACTGGGCCCCCTCTGGTTGCCCCATCACTGGGGCTGCAGCTGGCCCTGCCATAGGGCTTCCCAAAGACAGGCTTTCCCCTGTTTTGGAATGATGGGAGAATGTCTGTGGTGGGGGTGGTACATATAATGCGGGCTGATTATCTTCTGGGGTGAAGGCCCAGGGTCCGGCACAGGACGCTGGCCTTTGCCAGATTTCCCATCTCCCAATCTGGCATCTCTCAGGGGGGATACCCCTGCCTGTGGCCTTGGCCTTTCCACCTGGTGGATCTTGAAATCTTGACATCTCCAAAATCTCCAAATCTTTCTGTAAAATGTTCCCAAATCTCAATCTTCAATTGCAATGCACAAGACAACGCCAGACGAGCTCAAACAGTACATGGAGTTTGCCACCTGCACACAGACAAATCACAGGTGAAATTGTAATTGGCAACTCCTAATTGTCGTTTGCTAATCCTAATACCAAAATCACAGCACAATTCCAGGGAAAGGCAATGCAAGGCCTTAGCGGCGCTCACGCTCCCCTTCTCCGGCGAGATTTTCCGGGTTTTTGGACCCGAAAAATCGCGAAAACACACAGAAGCGACGTTAGGCCGTGCAGTGGAAACCCGGTCCCGCCCCCTTGGGCTGCCATGTCCAGACTTCGTGGTTTCCGCTCTCTTCTTTTCGGGAAACCGTGGAAGCTCGACATGACTTCCCGAAGGGGGGGTAGCCGAGCCCCGCCGTACACCGCGTCCCAGAGCCCGAAGGCCCCCTTGAAGCGGTCCCAGTGCAGGCAGGCCAGAAAAAATACATGTCGAATTGGCCACATAAAATCTGACAAGCATCTCCACAAGCCACTTGGGCATCACAGCCACGGCACCAACCGGGCATCACCACCACTCAGCCATCGGGCGGGTCGCCACAGACATGTCGAAGTCGGGCACAGCCACCACAGAGACAGGGGTAGAAAAAATACCACAGGCAAGGCGAGCCACACAGCCACACAGGACTGGGCATCAGCCTGCCAGACAGAGAGCTGCAGATCAACATTGCAATGCCCTGGCCACAGCCAAGGCCTTCCGCCGTCGTCTTCTCTTTGCAGATTTCGATGGCAACATGCCGTTTGTAGCCCCAGGCTCTCCAGCACTGCAAATTGAGACAATCTCATCACGATCCAGAGCCATCCATGGCTCCATCTGGATTGCCACAGATCTTGTCTTGCCATCTGGCTGTTCCTCAACACTCAGCCTCAGGCACCGAATGCGCCTCACAGGCATGGCCTTCAGAGCCTTCATCTGATGACACTTGCAATCACACCCAGTGTGCTCACCAGAACAGCATGAATATCCCAGTAATGGACAAACGTGATGTACTGTTTTTTTTGTGAAGGCCCAGGGTCCGGCACAGGACGCTGGCCTTTGCCAGATTTCCCATCTCCCAATCTGGCATCTCTCAGGGGGGGATACCCCTGCCTGTGGCCTTGGCCTTTCCACCTGGTGGCTTGAAATCTTGACATCTCCAAAATCTCCAAATCTTTCTGTAAAATGTTCCCAAACCTCAATCTTCAATTTGCAATGCACAAGACAACGCCAGACGAGCTCAAACAGTACATGGAGTTTGCCACCTGCACACAGACAAATCACAGGTGAAATTGTAATTGGCAACTCCTAATTGTCATTTGCTAAATCCTAAAACCAAAATCACATCACAATTCCAGGGAAAGGCAATGCAAGGCCTTAGCGGCGCTCACACTCCCCTTCTCGGCGAGATTTTCCGGGTTTTTGGACCCGAAAAATCGAGAAAACACACAGAAGCGACGTTAGGCCGTGCAGTGGAAACCCGGTCCCGCCCCTTGGGCTGCCATGTCCAGACTTCGTGGTTTCCGCTCTCTTCTTTTCGGGAAACCGTGGAAGCTCGACATGACTTCCCGAAGGGGGGGTAGCCGAGCCCCGCCGATACACCGCGTCCCAGAGCCGAAGGCCCCCTTGAAGCGGTCCACAGTGCAGGCAGGCCAGAAAAAATACATGTCGAATTGGCCACATAAAATCTGACAACATCTCCACTAGCCACTTGGGCATCACAGCCACGGCACCAACCGGGCATCACCACCACTCAGCCATCGGGCGGGTCGCCACAGACATGTCGAAGTCGGGCACAGCCACCACAGAGACAGGGGTAGAAAAAATACCACAGGCAAGGCGAGCCACACAGCCACACAGGACTGGGCATCAGCCTGCCAGACAGAGAGCTGCAGATCAACATTGCAATGCCCTGGCCACAGCCAAGGCCTTCCGCCGTCGTCTTCTCTTTGCAGATTTCGATGGCAACATGCCGTTTGTAGCCCCAGGCTCTCCAGCACTGCAAATTGAGACAATCTCATCACGATCCAGAGCCATCCATGGCTCCATCTGGATTGCCACAGATCTTGTCTTGCCATCTGGCTGTTCCTCAACACTCAGCCTCAGGCACCCAATGCGCCTCACAGGCATGGCCTTCAGAGCCTTCATCTGATGACACTTGCAATCACACCCAGTGTGCTCACCAGAACAGCATGAATATCCCAGTAATGGACAAACGTGATGTACTGTTTGTGAAGGCCCAGGGTCCGGCTCAGGACACTGGCCTTTGCCAGATTTCCCATCTCCCAATCTGGCATCTCTCAGGGGGGATACCCCCTGCCTGTGGCCTTGGCCTTTCCACCTGGTGGGGCTTGAAATCTTGACATCTCCAAAATCTCCAAATCTTTCTGTAAAATGTTCCCAAATCCCAATCTTCAACTTGCAGTGCACAAGACAACGCCAGACGAGCTCAAACAGTACATGGAGTTTGCCACCTGCACACAGACAAATCACAGGTGAAATTGTAATTGGCAACTCCTAATTGTCATTTGCTAAATCCTAAAACCAAAATCACATCACAATTCCAGGGAAAGGCAATGCAAGGCCTTAGCGGCGCTCACACTCCCCTTCTCCGGCGAGATTTTCCGGGTTTTTGGACCCGAAAAATCGAGAAAACACACAGAAGCGACGTTAGGCCGTGCAGTGGAAACCCGGTCCCGCCCCCTTGGGCTGCCATGTCCAGACTTCGTGGTTTCCGCTCTCTTCTTTTCGGGAAACCGTGGAAGCTCGACATGACTTCCCGAAGGGGGGGTAGCCGAGCCCCGCCGTACACCGCGTCCCAGAGCCCGAAGGCCCCCTTGAAGCGGTCCACAGTGCAGGCAGGCCAGAAAAAATACATGTCGAATTGGCCACATAAAATCTGACAGACATCTCCACTAGCCACTTGGGCATCACAGCCACGGCACCAACCGGGCATCACCACCACTCAGCCATCGGGCGGGTCGCCACAGACATGTCGAAGTCGGGCACAGCCACCACAGAGACAGGGGTAGAAAAAATACCACAGGCAAGGCGAGCCACACAGCCACACAGGACTGGGCATCAGCCTGCCAGACAGAGAGCTGCAGATCAACATTGCAATGCCCTGGCCACAGCCAAGGCCTTCCGCCGTCGTCTTCTCTTTGCAGATTTCGATGGCAACATGCCGTTTGTAGCCCCAGGCTCTCCAGCACTGCAAATTGAGACAATCTCATCACGATCCAGAGCCATCCATGGCTCCATCTGGATTGCCACAGATCTTGTCTTGCCATCTGGCTGTTCCTCAACACTCAGCCTCAGGCACCCAATGCGCCTCACAGGCATGGCCTTCAGAGCCTTCATCTGATGACACTTGCAATCACACCCAGTGTGCTCACCAGAACAGCATGAATATCCCAGTAATGGACAAACGTGATGTACTGTTTGTGAAGGCCCAGGGTCCGGCTCAGGACACTGGCCTTTGCCAGATTTCCCATCTCCCAATCTGGCATCTCTCAGGGGGGATACCCCCTGCCTGTGGCCTTGGCCTTTCCACCTGGTGGGGCTTGAAATCTTGACATCTCCAAAATCTCCAAATCTTTCTGTAAAATGTTCCCAAATCCCAATCTTCAACTTGCAGTGCACAAGACAACGCCAGACGAGCTCAAACAGTACATGGAGTTTGCCACCTGCACACAGACAAATCACAGGTGAAATTGTAATTGGCAACTCCTAATTGTCATTTGCTAAATCCTAAAACCAAAATCACATCACAATTCCAGGGAAAGGCAATGCAAGGCCTTAGCACACTCCCCTTCTCTGGCGAGATTTTCCGGGTTTTTGGACCCGAAAAATCGAGAAAACACACAGAAGGCGACGTTAGGCCGTGCAGTGGAAACCCGGTCCCGCCCCCTTGGGCTGCCATGTCCAGACTTCGTGGTTTCCGCTCTCTTCTTTTCGGGAAACCGTGGAATCTCGACATGACTTCCCGAAGGGGGGGTAGCCGAGCCCCGCCATACACCGCGTCCCAGAGCCCGAAGGCCCCCTTGAAGCGGTCCACAGTGCAGGCAGGCCAGAAAAAATACATGTCGAATTGGCCACATAAAATCCGACAGACATCTCCACTAGCCACTTGGGCATCACAGCCACGGCACCAACCGGGCATCACCACCACTCAGCCATCGGGCGGGTCGCCACATACATGTCGAAGTCGGGCACAGCCACCACAGAGACAGGGGTAGAAAAAATACCACAGGCAATGCGAGCCACACAGCCACACAGGACTGGGCATCAGCCTGCCAGACACAGAGCTGCAGATCAACATTGCAATGCCCTGGCCACAGCCAAGGCCTTCCGCCGTCGTCTTCTCTTTGCAGATTTCGATGGCAACATGCCGTTTGTAGCCCCAGGCTCTCCAGCACTGCAAATTGAGACAATCTCATCACGATCCAGAGCCATCCATGGTTCCATCTGGATTGCCACAGATCTTGTCTTGCCATCTGGCTGTTCCTCAACACTCAGCCTCAGGCACCCAATGCGCCTCACAGGCACGGCCTTCAGAGCCTTCATCTGATGACACTTGCAATCACACCCAGTGTGCTCACCAGAACAGCATGAATATCCCAGTAATGGACAAACGTGATGTACTGTTTGTGAAGGCCCAGGGTCCGGCTCAGGACACTGGCCTTTGCCAGATTTCCCATCTCCCAATCTGGCATCTCTCAGGGGGGGATACCCCCTGCCTATGGCCTTGGCCTTTCCACCTGGTGGGGCTTGAAATCTTGACATCTCCAAAATCTCCAAATCTTTCTGTAAAATGTTCCCAAATCCCAATCTTCAACTTGCAGTGTACAAGCCAACGCCAGACGAGCTCAAACAGTACATGGAGTTTGCCACCTGCACACAGACAAATCACAGGCGAAATTGTAATTGGCAACTCCTAATTGTCATTTGCTAAATCCTAAAACCAAAATCACATCACAATTCCAGGGAAAGGCAATGCAAGGCCTTAGCGGCGCTCACAGCCGGCGCTCCAAAAGCGAGCGCTCTGCCCCGGGTAGAGGTCGGCGATCCTTTACCTGACTGTTGAGAAGGGCACGGACCCGACAGGTGCAATTTTAACCACGGCGGGCGTGCGTAAAAACGCAGCAGTTACCGCCCGGGAGGCGCAAAACAGCACATTGGCAACGGACGCCCCAAAAAAACGTCGTTTTTCGGTCCTTTTCGGCCGAAATCGGCCGCACCGGCGCTCCAAAAACGACCGCTCTGCCCCGGGTAGAGGTCGGCGATCCTTTACCTGACTGTTGCGAAGGGCGCCGGCTCGACAGGCGCGATTTGCCCGCGGCGGGCGTTCGTAAAACGCAGCAGTTACCCCGGGAGGCGCAAAATAGCACTTTGGCAACGGACGCCACCAAACAACGTCGTCTTTCGGTCGTTTTCTCCCGAAATCGGCCGCGCCGGCGCTCCAAAAACCAGCGCTCTGCCACGGGTAGAGGTCGGCGATCCTTTACCTGACTGTTGCGAAGGGTGCCGGCCCGACAGGCGCAATTTTGCCCGCGGCGGGCGTGCGTAAGACGCAGCAGTTACCGCCCGGGAGGCGCAAAATAGCACTTTGGCAACGGACGCCACCAAAAAACGTCTTTTTTCGGTCGTTTTCGCCCGAAATCGGCCGCGCCGGCGCTCCGAAAACGAGCGCTCTGCCCCGGGTACAGGTCGGCGATCCTTTACCTGACTGTTGCGAAGGGCGCCGGCTTGACAGGCGCAATTTTGCCCGCGGCGGGCGTGCGTAAAACGCAGCAGTTACCGCCCGGGAGGCGCAAAATAGCACTTTGGCAACGGACGCCCCAAAAAACGTCGTTTTTCGGTCGTTTTCGCCGGAAATCGGCCGCGCCGGCGATCGAAAAACGAGCGCTCTGCCCCGGGTAGATGCCAGCGATCCTTTACCTGACTGTTGAGAAGGGCACGGCCCGACAGGTGCAATTTTGCCCCCGGCGGGCGTGCGTAAAACGCAGCAGTTACCGCCCGGGAGACGCAAAATAGCACTTTGGCAACGGACCCCCCAAAAAACGTCGTTTTTCGGTCGTTTTCGGCCGAAAGCGGCCGCGGCAGCGCTCCAAAAACGAGCGCTCTGCCCCGGGTAGAGGTCGGCAATCCGTTACCTGACTGTTGCGAAGGGCGCCGGCACGACAGGTGCAATTTTGCACCCGGCGGGCCTGCGTAAAACGCGGCAGTTACCGCCCGGGAGGCGCAAAATAGCACTTTGGCAACGGACGCCCCAAAAGACGTCGTTTATTGTCGTTCTCACCCGAAATCGGCCGGACCGTGCTCCAAAATCGAGCGCTCTGCCCCGGGTAGAGGTTCGCGATCCTTTACCTGACTGTTGCGAAGGTTGCGGGCCCGACAGGCGCAATTTTACCTGCGGCAGGCGTGCGTAAAACGCAGCAGTTACCGCCCGGGAGGCGCAAAATAGCACTTTAGCAAACGACTCCCCAAAAAACGTCGTTTTTCGGTCGTTTTCGCCGGAAATCGACCGCGCCGGCGCTCCAAAAACGAGCGCTCTGCCCTGGGTAGAGGTCGGCGACCCTTTACCTGACTGTTGCGAATGCGGGCCCGACAGGCGCAATTTTCCCGCGGCGGGCGTGCGTAAAACGCAGCAGTTACCGCCCGGGAGGCGCAAAATAGCACTTTGGAACGGACCCCCCAAAAAACGTCGTTTATTCGGTCGTTTTCGGTCGAAATCGACCGCGCCGGCGCTCCAAAAACGAGCGCTCTGCCCCGGGTAGAGGTCGGCGAATGCTTTACCTGACTGTTGCGAATGCGCCGGCCCGACAGGCGCAATTTTCCCTGCGGCGGGGGGCGTAAAACGCGGGAGTTACCGCCGGGAGGCGCAAAATAGCACTTTGGCAAACGGACGCCACCAAAAAAACGTCGTTTTTCGGTCGTTTTCGCCGAAATCGGCCGCGCCGGCGCTCGAAAAACGAGCGCTCTGCCCCGGGTAGAGGTCGCGATCCTTTACCTGACTGTTTCGAAGGACGCCGGCCCGACAGGTGCAATTTTGCCCCCGGCGGCGTGCGTAAAACGCAGCAGTTACCGCCCGGGAGGCGCAAAATAGCACTTTGGCAAACGGACTCCCCAAAAAACGTCGTTTTTTCGGTCGTTTTCGCCGAAATCGACCGCGCCGGCGCTCCAAAAACGAGCGCTCTGCCCTCGGTAGAGGTCGGCGATCCTTTACCTGACTGTTGCGAAGGTGCGGGCCCGAACAGGCGCAATTTACCCGGGCGGGCGTGCGTAAAACGCAGCATTACCGCCCGGGGACGCAAAATAGCACTTTGGAAACGGACCCCAAAAAACGTCGTTTTTGGTCGTTTTCGCCGAAATCGACCGCGCCGGCGCTCCAAAAACGAGCGTCTGCCCCGGGTAGAGGTCGGCGAATCTTTACCTGACTGTTGCGAATGACGCCGGCCCGACAGCGCAATTTTCCTGCGGCGGGCGGTGCGTAAAACGCAGAGTTACCGCCCGGGAGGCGCAAAATAGCACTTTTGGCAACGGACGCCCCCAAAAACGTCGTTTTTCGGTCGTTTCGCCGAAATCGCCGCGCCGGCGCTCAAAAACGAGCGCTCTGCCCGGGTAGAGGTCGGCGATCCTTTACCTGACTGTTGCGAAGGGCGCGCCCAACAGGCGCAATTTTGCCCCCGGCGGGCGTGCGTAAAACGCAGCAGTGCCGCCCGGGAGGCGAAAAATAGCACTTTGGCAA
>CAAHFI012010522.1:0-14827 GCA_900893395.1 Euglena gracilis | reverse complement strand
AGCCATGCTGGTACACCGTGCCTTCGGCACACTGCGGCGCACCGCCTTCGGCACCCATCGGCTGGCTTGACACGGGCACACAGACTTGGGACACGGGTCGGATTTGGACTCAAAGGGATATTGCCGCGACCTGCGGCAACGTCTCCGCCCACACTCATCCCTACTTCGACGACATCCTGGTGAGCACGAGCAGGCAGCCGTGGTGGACCAACAAGAGCTGATCCGGCGGCATACGGCGGATCAACGCGAGACCCTGTGGGCGCTGGAGGCGGATCGGTTGGTGGTGGACAAGAAGAAAATGCAGCTCTTCCGCAAGAGGGCGGAATTCGTGGGGCACGTGCTGTGGGAGGGCAGCCACGTGCGAGCGGCAAGCTGGCAGCGGTGCAGTGGTGGAAACACCCCAGCAATGTGACGAGTTTGCGAGCCTTTCTCAGCCTCTGTAACTATTATTTGGGGTACGTACGTATGTACGCGGAGCAGGCCGCCCCCCTACAGGAAAAGCTGAAGCTGCGGCGGGACATGTCCCAGGAAGGCAGCAAGCACCCCATCGGGTGGACTTGGAGGCGTTTGAGAAGCTAGTGGCATCGGTGGTGGTGGACCTGGAGGTGTGGACATGAACGTGGACGTGGACGAGCACGTGGACGTGAACAAGCCGTTCGTGCTGCGCACAGACACTTCCGGGCAAGACGAGCTGCCGAAGGTGGACGGCACTTCCTCGGTGGAGGAGCTCCTGAAGCTCAGGGCGAAGGTGGCGGTTGCTTTCATGAGCAGGAAGATGACAGAGGGGCAGCGGCTGTGGTGGGACACGCACGACAAGGAGATGTACGCGGTGGTGAGCGCGCTGGACAAGTGGGGCGGCTACATCACCACGGAGAAGGTCCTGCTCCTGACAGACCACCAGCCCCTGGAGAAGTGCAACAAGCACGTCTCCCGGGGACCGGGACCGCAAGGCCGGCGGGCGAGGTGGCACAGCAAGCTGAACGAGCACATGGTGGAGGTCGACTACGTGCCGGGAGAGAACAACAAGATCAAAAACGCGCTGTTGCGGTTGGCGTACCCGGCCAGCCGGGAGTACCAGGACACTTGCTGGCACGGGAGCGCAGCTGAGCCTCCAAGTTGTCCCCCCTTGGGCATTGTCGAGAAATTGTTGACATTATTTCTTGCACCTAACTCCCACAAAATTTCAAACAAATCAGTGCAAACCTGCATGAAGCGGAAACGCAGAATGACTCCAAGTTTCTGCACGTGCAAGAATGTATGAACCATCTTTTTGCAAAAGCGGAATCTTGTTCAACATTGCTGCTACAAAACGCAGCAACAGTTACAAGCGCAAAATGCCACCCCCAAAATGCCGGAAACCGGTGACTTTGTCGCGGTTGAGCATTTTACCACACTCACCACTTCTTTTCAAGAAGCTCAACAACAGATTTTGTATCGGTGCCCGGAAATCGAGCATTTGAAGCAACTGAAAGCAAAAGTGCACATCTTTTCCCTTCTTACCCTTGATATTTGAATGCACAAGACTTTGCCAGCTTGATAGGATGAAGTGTTCAGGCTTGGAACCACCTACAGAGGGGCAGTTCAATAAACTTAAATTAAGAACTTCCGCAAAGCGGAAGATTCCGTGGTTGGTCTTTTTTTGGCCCCGCCCGGCGCCACACCCCAAATCCAGCATTGGGAGGAACGAATTGTACACTTGGAGCAGAAATCATGCATTGCCCTGGAAAAGAAATGGCGACAAAGCGCACCACCGGATTAAAAATGAAAATCCATTGATCTTTGGTATTCCAAATGGTTGGCACTTGCTTCCGAAGTTGGTGAACTTAGCGAGAAGCAAATGGGTGAACAATTCGATGCGGTTTTGTTGCATTTCACACCATCCCGCGTGAAGCATATCCATCGCAAGAAGCTATCAATGGACGTTTTGGTGGAATGAATGGAATTCAATGTGCGGACCGCCATCCGGGCCTCATTGAACACCCCGTCCGAGGTATCGTCCCCCTCCCTGCCTGAGGCCGGGGTGTCCTCCTCCAAACAAGATATCTTGAAAACGAGTTTTTGCCAGCTGGAGGATTAACAACGGTCCTCGCGGCGCTTACCGCGATTTCTGTAGCCGGGCCGGGGGGAACAGGATCTGGGACATTTGGATGAGTGGTGGTCCTTCGAACCGCAAAGGGAACAACAGGATTTGTGACGGGATTCCGCGTAACGGGGAGAACAGTATTCCGTTCCACCGTCAAACCGTCGTGGTGAACGGGTTTCCCATCGACCATGACTGGTGTACCGGTGTTTCCCCGGTGACTCGCGTGAAGAGAATGATCCACTTCGCGAACGAGATTGTGAAGAGTCGCGATTGAAATCCCGTTGTAGGGTAGGGGGTCTAGGTGACGGACCGCGAGAAGGAAGGATTTCCTGACCATCACGCCATGGTGCCTTGGGCCAACTACCGCTAAAGAGGTTCTCCAAAGACCGTGAACAACCTGATTGACGTGAAAACGCCGAGGAAATCGATCCCCGAGAGGAGCTCGAGGCCCTTGAACTCTGAATACGCTACTGCGCATCGGGATTCGGGCGTTCCCGAGGCATGTGACCAGATTTGTTGCACAAAAAGCACCGTTTATCCGTGCCTTGGTCCGAAGAACGCTGATTCCGTGTTTTCGGTCTCGTGGTGGGTGATCTTGGTGACGTGGGTGATTTTTGCAACGCATTGGGCGCAGCCGCAGGGATTCCCGCGGTGAGATGTGTTTGAAAAACGGACAGTATTTGCCCCAAACCTTGTGTGAGCTTGAGTTTGTTTGACACACAATTCCAGCGTTGGGTGGCTCTGCGTCCGGTTCGGACTTAGAGTAGGTGAGCCCGAGGTCCGAGGGCACGGACATCTGGGCCGATGAACAGATGGAGGTAGAACCTTATCAACCCTGCCCCTCCTGCCCATCCGATTCACAGTCGGTACCCGGAATTAGTTCGGGTCTCCTACCCCCAACTCCACATTTTTGCTCGGAATGCTGAGCAAAGTAGGAAACGGTTCATGGGAAAGTTTGCGTGCAAACACATTTCTGCCATACCCTTCACTTTGTGTACCACCAATGGAATTACTCGTCCAAGCGGAAATCCGCATTCAAAAAATTTCAACCAAAGTTATAATTAAAATTGACACTGGTTGTCGCATTGCACTGCTTTTTCGGCTGTGGTTGGGGTTGATACCGACCCCTCTCTTGGTAAGCGCCAAGAAACCGATCAAATTTACAACCGCGAAAAACACCCCCACGTGCGGTGGTGATTCGGGACGTGTGCTCGACATACTCTTGCCCATAATTACCAAGCATCATCCACACACCCCTCAAATGCAACATTTCATCAACATTCGGGGTTACGAATCTGTAACTCACGGGTCTGGCGAAATTTTGGGATGACCATTTTTACGCCAGTACCGATTGGTTCTGGATTGCCACTACCACGGCTTGTGCACAGCACCCAACTCTTCATTGCCACCCAAACCACCATCATCTTTGGCGTCAAACATGACGACCACCACTTTTTCAACACCGTTACCAACAACGGCAACACCGTTATCCACCACGCCAACCACCGTTTTCCACAACCGGTGTATGTAGAAAGCCTCCCCTCTACCCAATGGCACACCTACATGCGTTCCAAATGAGGTAGGGCAAGCGAGTAGCAGTACCCCCGCCGTTTCACCGGTTACAACACGAAAGCCCAGAGGCATGAAGTAATTACGGTGTCGAGTAGTCGCCCAGCTACACCACCACTCCTTTTCCCACCAGTTGTGCTGAATCCTGGCACACCTTTACAAGACTCACCGGCTAATGCCATCGACACCCACTTACACCGTCACACGACCACACTTCCTTCCAATGTGTGCAGTGCAGGAGAATTTCTACCCAATCCCATTTTGACTGTGGATGTTTAGATCAAAATCCAACACTAATGGCTATTCCGAAAAAGGAATCCTCACCCCAGGGTACACTTGGTTGTAACCCGCAATGCTTGGACGTACACCGAGTGCTCCAAAAACGTGCATTAGCTTCGTTGTTTGGAAACGCGAAATACGTCATTCCTAATCACAATCTCGATTACACTTGGTACGGATTTGGTTCGGACTGGAGAAAACCCAACCCTGTCCACACTCCCTTGGGATTACCCATTGAGGTTGTGGAAGACAGCCCGCGTGTTTGTGGATCCATTCATTGTGTTTCTTCAATCCAACCCGGAAATCGGGTACATGAATACGCGAAACGTTAATGGAATGCTTTCAATTTTGGTCAATATCGCATTTTGGAAGGATGGTTTCCAAAATCCCGACATTGGCTGATTCTTTTTATTTGGCATTGAGAATTGATGCATTTTCATCCACAGTGCATACTCGTTTGCCACGTCATTGGTCGCAACACTCCAACGCATTTGATAAATTTTGGGGTGATACGGTGTTATGGATGCACCCTCCCCCAAACCTTATCGAATGCAGGGATGAAGCCCGTGGAGTTATTCTCATACCCATCATTCCGGAAGCAAAACGGTTCCACCAACTATCGTATGTGTGTTTTAATTGGTGGGATTTACCAACTAATGTACCGATTTTTGAGGATTTTTGTGGTAAAATTGCCACCCTTACAAAAAATCATTTTTCGTGTACGTTTCTTCGGCGCATTGTGAATATCCAAATACGTGGTGCCGAGAAAAATAGGTAGCCCCAGGGATGGAACCCTGGCGGTTTCCGCGGTCATCGAGAGTGCCGGTCAACATCCTAAGTCAGCCGAATTTTGTTCGCAGAACAACATCGAATTTCATGGTGCATTTGAAAATCCAGTTTACTAATGCGATATGGACCCTGCGATACGCGGTCCGTTCGGTGTTTGCAAGACTAAGCTTAAGGAAGGAGCTAAACCAATGCACCGGAAGTTGTTTCGTTGTTTGGGAGAACGTGAACAAGCTCTCGATGAAATGATTGAAAAGCATATTCAGCGCAAGTGCATTGTACCCTCGAAAAGCGAGTGGAGCGCCCACGCATTTGTGGTTCCTAAACCACTGGACCCCTCAGGTCAGAGGAAATGGAGACTGGTGCTGGTTTACCGGTACCTGACCTCCCAGACAAGGGATGATCCCTTCCCGCTCCCCCTGATCGAGGATTTGATCACCAAACAATCGGAAAATAGATTGTGTCAATTTTCGATGTGGGTGACTGCTTTCCCCAAATGCACTTGCACCCCGAATAACCCTTCGGGACATCCAAGGTTGGGTACAAATGGACGGTGCTCCCCATGGGTGTCCAGAATGGCCCAGCCATGTTTCAATGCGTGATCCAATGGGTTTTACGGGACATGCCGTTTTTTCATTGTGTACATTGACGATGTGCTTTTAGAAACACCACCACCATCCGCAAAATCGAGCGAGGATATCCTCGACACACACTTTTCCCTTGTTTGCGCGGTTTTAACCGGTTTTCAAAAACATGTGCTTTTTGGGAAAGGCGCGGGAATGCATTTTTTTTGTGTGCTTCTAAAATTTTGCGGCCACATCTTCAGCAATGGACAGCGGAAAGCAGCTCCAAGCAGACTTGAAGCAATTAAGAAATTCACCCCTGAGGTAATCAGAATGATTGCTCATCTCAAATAATTTTTGAGGTTAGCCCAATATTACGCGATTTATATGAGGGACTTCGGGAAAATCGCGGTGCCCCTCACTAAACAGCTCAAAAACCGGGCTGTTGACAACACCAAAGTCAGTTTGGATGACCAAATGCGCGAAGCGCTTGAGAAAATAAACGTTTTGCTTTTGGAGAACGTTGTCCTCGAAATCGCGGCCCCGTAAAAACCTCATGAGCTGGAAGTCGACAGCACGCGATTACGCTGTTGGCGGAATTCTTAGCCAGCAAAACGCGGCGAATGTACTCCGACCTGTGGCTTCCTTCACCAAAAAGCTACAGAGCGATGACGGCAAAGGACAGGTCATGTGGAGTATACGCGAGAAGGAAATCTACGCAATCGTGCTTATACTCCAGATATTCCGAAGCTGGGTAGCCAGAAGTCTTGTCAAGATCCGCGTGAAGACTGATCATGAGAGTCGTCAACACTGGTACACCAGACTTGAACTAGGCCATGTCATCGGTCGGAAGGCGATTTCGATGGCATGAGTTTTTAATTCAATTCAAACCTGTGGTAACCTATACCCCTGGTCACACGCAGAAAGTAGCGGATCCGCTCAGTCGGGCCCCTTGGTGTTACCCTGGGAACCCGGATGAGGGGGACGCAACGGTCCATGGATGTCAGGAAGCTGACGAGTACGCACGTCGAAACGACGCTGCGGACAATCTTTTGGATTATTTTCCTGTTTCACGAGTGTTTCTAGTGACACCAGTGCGCGGAAGCCGCCGACGTGGAAGCACGTCCGGACCCCGGCGTAATACATGAACGGAGTCCCCTTCCACACTGTTATTTCGGGAATCGGATTATCGTCGTGATCCGGCGTATGACACCATTGCCACCAGAATTCGTAATGGCGAAGTGCTGGAGAATTACACTCCTTCACCTTTGCGGTAGGTTTTCGCAATGAATCGGGTTACAAATATTGTATCCCCCAGGACCTGGTTGATGATGTGATTTTGTGCTATTACAAACACTGTCACACTATGACCCCCAAACTTCTTTCGTTGGTGGGCCGCTGGTATTGAACAACCCTGAGTGAGAAAGAGGTTTTCTCACGCCGTTTGGGATTAGCGCAACCGTGTCAAATTTGTTGAGCGGTAAAACCCCGCAGAGGCACCCCCCCCTTGGTACGATTGACTTCTTCCTCGTACGCCGTGATATTTTTACGTCTCTCTGCATGGATTTTCGTGCACTAGAACCGTGCAAAGAAACAGACGAAAAAATTTCCAAAAAATTTTTGTTCTTATCTGCCGGCTGAATGTGTACACTGTAGCCATTCCATGCCAGAAGTCAGAGTTGACTGCCCAAATTTTGCAACTATATTTATTTATAAATGCATTCGCTTAATGGGTTTACCGAATGAAATAGTGAGTGATCAGGTTCATTTGATTTCTGCATGGTTGTTCGCCACTTTTCGCGGTTCACTCGGATTTGAGCAACATTTTCCCGTTATATATAGACCCAAAGGCAATGGTAGAGCCGAGGCAGCCGTGAAATCCGTCTTCAATATGCTTCACCTTTCACTGGCTGATTCGCGCAGCAACTGTATATTAGTGCTACCATGATCTTTGCTTTATTTCAATACTCTACCAGGGTTGGTTTTGCCACACTCCCCCTATAAATTAGTTTTCGGACGGGACCCTCCGGCAATAGGGGATGTCCCGTGGAGAGAGACGCCACAATGAGTGTCACTCGCGAGACTTGGTTTGCGGAAGTAGAAAATCTACATTCTGCAGTCCAGAAGTGTGTCACTGAAATTCATGCAAATAAAAACGGAAATCTTTTTTACAGCGTTTCAAGTCCCCTGTGTATAGACCCGGCGACCGCGTGTGGGGGCGAAATAGCAGTACTCGCATGCAGTCTTCCAAGCTGGACCCCTGTGGCTCGGCCCCTGCGTAATCTTAGAAAGACTAGGTACCAGCGGGCGACACAAGGTCGCATTACCATATGGCGTTGAGGACGTTCATGTGGACGACTTCAAACCATACCTGACACCGCCGGGTGGCAAACCCATCCCGTGTCTGCACTTCAAGCCCCGTTCCAGATTACCTGAGACTTTGTAGTCGATAAAATTATCGATCACAATATCGACAAAGGTATGCACATTTGGAACGTCCGCTGGAAAGGGTAGAGGACCGGAGGACACTTAGGAGCCAGCAACCAGTTTTTTTTTGGGTATGTCCAGCAAGATTGCAAGATTGGCAGCCGTGGAATAAAAAGCATAACATTGATGTTCCCACGTCAAGTTTTTGAGAATGCATGGGAAACCCATGTTGTTGTCTTTCCTTTTATCATTAATCCTTATCGTTCTTTCTTTGCGCATAATTTTTTTTACCCGACAATAGTCAAGGGAATACCCTTTCCACTACAACCTACAACCTAACCATAACCCCTGTACCGACCCCGGGCGGTATTACGCTTCCTGGTTGAAGGGATCAAGGAGGAAGACCGCCTTACCAACCAACCACTCACCCTCACCCAAGCAAATATGTTTACCGATACGATGCACAGCCACCTGAACGGACTGCGCGTCAGGGAAACCCTGAAGGCGGCAGCAGTGGCAGATTGACGTTGATTCCCGCGGAAGCGCGGTCATCTGGTGCCATCAGGCTCTCGTCGCCTCCCACCGTATGCTGTTGTGATGATCCACCGCACAGCGGAGACGATGAACCGGGTGATGTGCATGAGCGCACACCTGGCACCGGACCACCTGACACAGGCATTGTGGGATGACCGCTGCCAACTTCTCACTATCGCGAACACCCCGCCAGCCCTGTGGTTTATGTGCGCCGAGGCAATTATGACCGGTTCGGTGTGTTACACCGACTCGGCCACGTCGGGATTCGCGACGGACCTTATCATGCGTGAGCTAGGCGTGGAAGTCACGACACGGGTAGCACGCCAAGTACCGGTTGGCACTTATACGGCACACTTCGTGCTCACTCCCCCGGATTACCCGAGGAAGAGACAGCGGAAGCACCTGTCCGGAGTGAACACCCACGCGTGAAAGAAAGTATTTTTCGGTCTCCTGAGCGCATTTCCCAGCGGAATTACCCCGTGCAGGATCATGTGTCTCAGTACACCTTCGCTAGTGCTTATCCCCAGGGTGCGGCACCTGCGTCTGTTTATGTGGACAGACCAGGGTTACAAGACCAATATGTGTATCAACATCCACCCCAATCTGTTTACCAACAATATCTACCAACCATTCCTTCCCCTACGTCAAAACGTCCGGCGGAGGGAAACCCTCCCGCGACGTCTGAACCTGCCAAACAAAGAGCTCGACCGCAGGAAGCCGCGGCGGCGCCTCGTGAGGCGACGGCCCACCAGGTACGGGATGAACCCGTTAACCCGTGGACTGGTCGGCCGTTCGACACAGAGGAGGAGGTTCAAAAGTATGAATATGCTGTAACGGTCCAGAGGCAGATCGCACGTCAGCCCCCGCCTTCCGCCGACAAGGATACCCTGCCCGGGTGGTATGATACTGCTGACGGTATGATACTGCTGTGGCGGCTCTCACCAATATGCCAGATCCACCAGGACTCGGTCAACTAGTGCGATACCGGGATGTTGCTGTGGCGGAAGCGCCACCAACACGAACCACAAGCTCGGCCGCCGGCAAGCGTGACCGCGGCCCGGGAAATCTGACGCCGCAGCCAGAGCGCCGCTCGCCGAGGTCGGAAAATCCGCCCGTGGCGATGCACATCGACGCTGATGGGGAAACCTCGCCAGCGCCAGATGTGACGGCAGAACAGGCACGTCGGGAAACCCGACCACCCCCAGCCGCACCAGTTTAGTCGAATCGTGGAACGGACTCCGAGCAAGGATTTGATCGGACTCCCAGCACGGAGTCCATCACTAAGATTACCTTGCCTCTGGGAGACAGCAGACCGGGAAAAGATACTTTTATGAACGTTCACCGCACAGGACCAAATGACCGGCGGAAAATTTCGGCATGACATGGAAAGACTGGCTTGGGGCTGCATTACGACCACACAGTCCGCGAGGAATGTGCGCATCACATGCCCATTTCCTTCCACACGGGGAACGCCCCGCAGGTGCCAGCCAATCACCGACGAATGAATTTTTTCGTCTGGCCAGCCACTCTGCGCAGAAAATACTGGGAGAAGCTGCAGTGGCTCCTGGCGGAAAGAGCGAGTGTAACCAGGCAAGCAGTCCCCAACGGATGGGTTCGGGACTGGGTGGCACCTCATTTTGAATACGAATCGCCAGAAACCTGGCTGGTGGACGGGCCCCCGCCTCAGCAATTCCAAATGGTCCTTGTTGAAGACCTCCCGGACTCCGGCCATGATTACTGCCGGTTGGAGAGGATATAATGCCGAACCGGCATTTACAGGTACCATGCAAGGTGAGTGTCTTCATGGAACCTGGGCCTCTCACACTGTGGATACACTCTCACACACACATTACATTGGTAGCGAAAACCGCTAAACAGCCTTGAGTGGAACCACCCAGGACTGGGCCATACACACGTGCTCTGGATGGAAGCATCCATGAGCCCCCCCCCCCCACTGGCCCTTCGGGTGGATGCACCAAAGCTCCGCCTCACATGCAATCGCCATGCGGACTGAAACTGTCTGCAGGAGGTAAGCGCCTCTTATCACGCCGTGAAGGAGTTGCTGCTGTGAAGAACTAGGCAGACGGGAAATCTGGCAAGCCGCTAAGTGACACACAGCGTACCGCGCGCACGACGTAATAATAGGCCAAAATTTGTCACTTTTGGCCCTAAGGCCCCTTAAGGCTTCCCGACAGAAAAAAATTTATTTTGGCCTAAGCCAGCCCCCCACTCCTCCCTACTTTCCCTCCACCCCTGCAACGCTGTCGCCGGCATTCGGTTTTGCAAGTATGCTTTTGTTTCATAGCGCTGATATGACCGCCTAAGAGCCCTATCCGGGTATGACCAGGATAGGTGCCTGCTCACCCATTCCACACCACTCCCCTGTGGTTTGCAGCGAATGCGCTTGACCAACCCCGCGTGCCTTTGGCACACCCAAACTGGGTGGACGGGATACTTTGACATGAAACCTGCCAGCCCCATTTTCCTACAGTGGGCTTTTCGCATCCCTAACCCGAAACGGCTAATAGGTAACCGCGGTAAGCAGTGACCTTTTGCGCGTTTTCGGGTTTTTGGGTTGCGTCCCTGTGGAGAAAAGAGATTTGTGTTCTTGAAAGAAGAACCCGATCAGGACTGTGTCTGAAATCCTGAAGGGACCTGGGATGACCTGGTCCAAGAAGGAAATCGGGCACAGCCCTGGGAGGTGGATGTTTACCAGCACGATCCCAGCTCTGTGGGAAACCTGCACAGTCTGGATCCGTCACAATCTGACGGCGTGATGAACACAGCCTGACGATCGTGGCAGATCCTATGGGAATTAGTGACACGTATCACACGTGCTCGCGTGATCTCCTTTCCTTACAGGTGGTATTCTATTCTTCACATTTTTATTTTTTGAAGTAAGTGGAAAATACTCTGAAAGAACTGAACACGACTGTGAAGCAAAATCCTTACACAGCGCGTTGCTTTGTGCTTTGCCTTAAAATAGTGGAATTGGGACATATGGTTTTGTTACTCCAAGGATTTTTACTCACCTAAGTAACCAGGGTTAAGCGAAAAGGCTTTTCTGGGGCAAAAGGGGTCAAAGGGAAGTGTACTCCTGGCAGTGCACTGCCGGGAGTACACTGCCAGTGTACTTCCGGCAGTGGAGTACACTGCCGGGCGCCTCGGTAGGAAGGGGAGTGTGGGCGGTGGGAGGCGGCCTGCGCGTGCGCACTGAAAATAGAGAAGCACTCCGATACTTTTTCTTTCTGTACTTCTCCCCGCCAGGTTCTAATTTCTGTTCACTCTGGTGTTTCCAAAAAATAATTGTGCATACTGAGGACCAAGGGCAAAAAGAGGTAATTCAAGGAATCCAATTCAAGTGAGAAGCCAAAACAAAAGGGGGAAGGTCAATTATCAATTCAATTTCAAGAAAAAAAACTGGGAAAGGAGTGGGCGGAGCCACCCAAGAGGCTAAACGTTAAGGTATTCAAAGAAATGTAGAAGGTGTTCCGTTCGTTACGCGGCTACCCCCTTTTTTAACCAGGCTTTTCCTCCCCCCCCCCTACAACTTCAGGGGCACCTCCAAGAATTTGGCCAAAAATACCGTTCCCCCCCCGGAAATGTTTGAGATATTTGCCTGCCGGAACCCAAGTTCTGCCTGAAATAAGGGAACGAAAGCCACAAAAGAAGGGAATTTTGGGGGCACGTGTGCCGATGTTTACCGGAGCTACGGGTGACTGTTTTCCCCCACTCGGCCTGCCGGGGAGCCCATTCCGCTCACGGTCACCGAACCGGCAAGAAAGGAAAACTGCACCCTAATCATTCCCCAGGGAGTCAAAGATCCATTTGTGGAATTGAAGGATCGTTTGCAGCCAGGAGTGGGTAGAACATATCAGTCCAGGACTTCTCAGGAACTATTTTTAGACAGCAGCACCTAGCAGTCGGGTGGCTGGAAAAAAATTGAGGGCATCGACAGACGAACTTGGGAATTTTTTTGTTGCTGGGGGTACAAAACATATCCACCTCTGGATTTCCTTTCTGAAAATGAAGAATCTGGCGACACGTGTTTAGATTTACGGTATAATCCCCTTTTGGGTCTTTCTGCTCCCAGGTCAATGAGTCTGTCAATTTTTCCTTTGTGGAAACCCAAACCACCTGCAAGTTGATTTTTTTCCCTTGACAGTGGTATAACAGACGTTTTAAGATGTAGTTTAGGTATGGCTTTTTGCCCCGCCCGTTTTGTTTGAAAACATACAGCAAACCTGGGCGTCCACATAAAGAAGAATTGTTTGATTTGGTTTTGCCAAGGCCTTTACAGTTTCGACTGCAGACATCAGCTCTTTTTGCTCCATATGAAGGACGTGGAGGTCCCTCCAAAAATCTGCACTTTTTGGCCCCACCAAGTGGATTTGCTCGTTGGTGCACCGAAGACAGATTTAAGACGTCTCCCCCCAGTTTATGCAAACCCTCCCTGAAGCGTCACTCCCCAATAGGTCCAGAGATTAATGCTGCATTCAGAACTTGTCTGTTGGTCATACCACTGGGCTTCGACATCATGGTGGGGCCAATTAATGTCCATCAGGTAGCAAGCTTGGAAGGCCCCAAAATTTTTCCACTGCCCCAGTTGCTGGACCTCCTCCACCTGAAAACCAGCATTTTTCCACCATAAAACCCCAGCCCGTCTGGTTCTGTGGGGTTTCCAATGAGTAGTGTTCACACCCCCCTCCTGCAGAATTGTTTTGGTGAGGGAATTCACTCCTTCTGAGGTCAAAGGCCTTTTCCCATCTAAAGACCTTCATAATTCATTTCGTGTTCAACTATGTGGGCTGCCCTCGTCCCATATTCTTGCAATAAATGCCAGGGGCTTATGAGTGGACTGTGTGGAAGATTCAATACCTCCTCCCATCTGGGGTGCTGCCACCCTGTCCTTTGCCACAAATTAAAAACTTTGTCGCTCACAAAACTGATTTTTCGCTGGGTTCTGGCTAAAGAAACCTGTGGAGGGCCAACAGCCTCCAACAAATGATCAGTCTTTTTCTAAGGTCTTTCAAAGACATTTCAGAGAGGCGTTCAGAGCATTTGCTTAATTTCCCCAGAAATTCTGAGGGATCCCAAAACTGGCATACCTAGCCACATTTGAATTCCAATTTCTTTTCAGTGAGGCCAGAAGGGGGGGAAACCTCAATGAACCAAACCTTGGGAGTAACAAAGCTGCTGCATGTGCATTCCGAGCAGTTTTGAGGCTGTGAACAGCAAGCTCCAGGATGGCCTCGGCCATCCCGTAGACTGTGAAGTCCTTCAGGGGCGCCCCTTTGTGCAACAATTGGCCCACTAACGTCCTCAAGGCTGAGTCATATCTTTTGACATTGCCCATATTTGTTACCCGTCCCCCCCTTCCAGGGAAACTGACGCCCCCAGGCTATTTTCACCCCTGGCTGTGCCGGCCAATTTGTCACCCTGGGAAATTGTCACCCCCTTCCGTGCTGCCCAATTTGTCACCCCTCCCCCACAGAAGATGTTTGTGAACTTTCTTCTTGCCGACACGATTCGATTGACTCTCTATTTCGCTACAACGTGCTGAAAAAAAGTCACATACCAAATGCTTCTTTACAATGTCACATCCATAGCTGCATTTTTGCGTGTTCACTGGGGATTCAGATGGTGTTCTTGGCTATTTGGGTTTATTGTGGCCTGCATGGGTGGACAATTGACGCCCCTGGGCAAATGAGAAATTCAACCAAAGCAAACGATTGTGCTTCATGTGGACAGCCAGGTGGCGTCAGTTATTTGACAAAGTGGGGAGGCAAAAGCCATACCTAAATTCCATCCTAAAACCCGTGTTGTGTCATTGTCAGGAAAAACAATTCAATTTGCAGGTGGTTTGGGTTCCCACAAAGGAGCAATTGGCAGACTCCCTGACCAGGGTGCAAAAGGACCCCGGGGATTATACCCTAAACCTGAACATCTTTCACCAAATTCTGAAATTTTTAAGCATGGATATCACCCCAGAGGTGGACATGTTTTGCACACCCAGCAACAAAAAAATCCCCAAGTTCGTTTGTCGATACCCCCACCAAGGAGCCTTGCTGGTGGATGCCTTGAGGGCAGACTTGAGGGGCCTCAGCCAAGTTTATGCAAACCCTCCCTGGAGCATCATTCCCCAATGGGTTCACAGATTAATGTTAAACCCAGACCTAACATGTCTGTTGGTCGTACCCCACTGGGCTTCGACATCATGGTGTCGCCAATTAATGTCAATCAGGCAGCCAAGCAGCAAAGTTTTGCTGGCACCCCCCAGTGGGGCCTGTTCACCAACTGCTGGGGAGAGGAGATGCCCCCCCAAGGTGGAATTTGGCCTGCTTGATTGTGTCAGGCAAATATTACAATCCCAGCAAGTTTCGATGTCCAGTATCGACACTTACACAAAAATCTGGCAAATGTCAAAAGATATGACTCAGCCTTCAGGACATTGGTGGGCCAATTATTGCACAAAGGGGTGTCCCTGCAGGACTGCACAGTCCACAGGATGGCTGAAGCCATCCTTGATCTTGCTGTTCATAGCATCAATACTGCACGAAATGCATATGCAGCAGCCTTATTACTC
>CAAHFI012010288.1:0-13522 GCA_900893395.1 Euglena gracilis | reverse complement strand
AATTTGATTGCATGGCGGTTTGTGTGGATCGCCTAAGTGGTTGGACAATAGTAACATTCCACAGGAGAAAAGGGTGTACGGCTAAGGCGGTGGGCTAAGGAAATGTTTAATCGGTGGCTGGATTTATTCGGCTTGCCAACTGTCATCACGAGTGACCAAGGCCCAAAATTTTCAGGGGCATGGTTCCTCACGATGTGCGGTTGCATGGGGATTACGAAGCGCAAAGGCGCAAGCGTATCACCATCAACCAACGGTAGAGCGGAAGTGCAAGGAAAGGAATCTAAAAACTTGGCTTCGGAAAGTTTGCGACGAGATGGACAAATTGGGCTTAATTTTTTCCATTGGAGAGGAGGAATTTTCATAACATCCTGGGCCAAGTGCTTTTCCCCCTACGAAATTTTTTTGAACGAAATACGCCATTGGCCAGTTGTCCTCTTCCCATTCCCCGCGAAGTGGAGGAAGCTTCAGATATTTTTCAAAAGAATGTCCGAGTTGGATTCAAAAAATGCTGAAAAATTGAACGCCCTTCATTTACAACGTTTTGAGGTTTTGAATCTCAAAGGGCTGAAAAACCAATTTTGGACATTGGGCAGAAAGTTTGGTACTTGCGTCCATCCAAATGCAACCAAACTTGAAAAGCCGTTGGTTGGTCCTTGTGAGGTTAAACGACGTTTGGGCCAAGGTTCACACCAGATTGAGGTGAAACCTGGTGTAATGCAAAGCGTGCACATCACACAATTGAAGTTGCATACGGAAGACCAAATTTGTTGGAGAACCCCTACCATTGAATTTTTACCAAAGCGAAACCGAGGATGTGGAAGCTACCCCGAGAATACGTTGTGGAAAAAATTCTTCACACAGAAAAGGTCCAAATGGACAATGGAATTTCTTGTGAAATGGAAGGGTTGGGATGAGTCGGATAACACTTTGGGAACCCATCGGGCATTTTTTCCATCGTTACGCCCGAGAATTTTTTTGTTTACGCCGACGAGGCAAATTTGAAAATCGACCTCATGACGTATTTCAAAAAGAGAATTCGGAGGGTTCCGTTTGAGGAATTCAGGGGTTTTCCATTTCTCAGTTTTTTTTCGGATTTTTCAACGCGCCAAGTTTCGTGGGGAATTGGTCCCGCGTGTTGTGGGATCGCTTTCTTTTTCTATATTTTGATTTTTGGTACTCGTCTGCAGCAAGTAACAGATCAAGAGACAAAGAACGCACGAAAGCAATCAATAAAAGGTTCAAACGGTTGGATGAAGAGGTAGCACAACAACAAAAAAAGTTGGTAAACCACAAAAGTGGTTTGGTCACAAAAAAGAGATCTCAAAAAAATTTGAAAGGTCCCTAAGGACAACAAAAAGCCAACAATCAGAAAGGTGAGTGTGTGCATTTGAGCTTCTTAAGGCTTGCCATGCAACTTTCGAGTTGCAACGCAACCCTTGGCAAGACGCGTTGTGAGACGACGTATCCCAATACACCCCCGCCCCGTTTGCTTTTTTCGACCCCCGCACATTTTGCAACAACACGCGACCACACACACGCGGTTCACCGCGGAGGCATCATGGAGGAGACCCGCAACAGTGGTTGTGGGGGTTGTACGGGGCCTCTAAATCCCCTTCCCCCGTTGGTGATGCGGTGGCGACGCACGCGGCTGACTGCTGCCACCGTTGCCTCGCACCGTCCGTTGCACCGTGCGCTGCCCACCAACATCCTCAGGGGGTTAGCGTGCCCCTCGGCCCCCCCCCCGCTTTTCTCCTTCGACACTCGAAAGTTATTTGAACGTTACGCCATTCTGACCATCCGCAACACAAACACTGGTGAAAGTGCCCCAAGCTTGTTCTTTTCGTTTGGACCCCTTCTTTTTACTTTCTTTTTTTAAAACCTCCAGAGATTTTGCTAGTGGGGGAGTGTTCAGGGGTCCTTACCAACAATTTGAACCTAAATTGGCCTTGGGGCTTGGAAAATCACTGGTTTTTGTATTTCAGTCGAATTAAAAAGTTCGGAAAAGGTTCTGTGGGTAGGCCTTTGAAGCCTGAACCCCTATTTCGCCCTTTCCGGCCTTAACTGGCGAAATTTCCTGGACCAGTCGGCTCGGTAGGAGCAGAGCAAATTCCTAGTTAAGCAAAAGCCCCAAATCGAACCCCCCAAAGTCAAACTCAATCTCACACACAAGGTTCTTGGTCCATACAATGCACTGGTGAAGACTACAAAAAATATCAATTAATTGATTGTGCTTGTAGAAACCAGACTTTGAAAAGAATTTTGAATTTCAAGGTTGAAAAGCTCGAGAGCAAAAAGTAAAAGTTTGATTATATTTGACTTCGAAGGCCAGAAGCCACCTCAAAAAACAGCGAGGCGAAGGATCCGCAAAAAGTTCGAAAGAAGAAAGTGTTTTCATCACAAATCTGAACCCAGGCCAGGGGTCGCAACTCACACCTAGCCTTTCTGTTAACCAAAGGGACCAACTCAATGGACAAACAGGGGCCGCCTTCGCTGCAATTATCTCAAAATCTCTCCATCTGGGCTGTGGACTGCTGGTATTTTGTTTCCTGGACTTTTCTGGCCACCACTGTCCAGGGTCCATGGCCGTTGTTGAGCTTCTGGAACTGAAATTTTTCTTGGTAACTGGAGGTGCGGGGGTTGAGACGGCCACGTGCGGGCGAACTGCTCCTGCCCCGCCATGTTCTCCAGCGCCTGCTGCTCCTCCACTCTTCTCCACTTCTGGTTCATTCCTTGAATTTCCTTGTGAATCTTGATGGCTTGGGTCCATGTCGGTTGTTGCGGCGCCTTCTGGCACTCCATCTTCTCCAGCTTCTTGCTGCCGTCGCTGGGGTTCTTTTGCGCTCCGCTTGAAAGCTGGACACCAGGTGTGCTGCAAAAATTTCTTCCTCTGAATTCCCTTATCGTCTGGACTGCTTGTCCGCTTTGAGTTGCTTAGTCGATGGTAGCGAGCGTTGCTGAACTCGTTAAACGAAATTCTTCTGCTTTTGGTCGAAGAGTTAGGCGTCAGCCTACTCCGGAAACAAAAGCAGCAAGAGGCCGCCCCGCGCACACACAAACACACCAGAACAGAACGCCGGGACCCCACCATCTCGCAGTGCGGAGCCCGAGTGGTCCCAGGGTGTCGGCCAAGTCGTTGAAGGTCGCCGGTCTGGCTTACCGACTTCCCGTGGTGCAAAAATATTCCCTCAGAAATGGGGTTCGGCAGAAGGGGGGGTCAGGTTGGAAGGGAAGCCTTGAGGGGGGGGGGAGTCGCCCCCCCCCCCGACACGGAGTGGGTGCATCGGGGCCCCCGCCTACCTCGAAACTGAGGGGGTCCGAAATTTTTTCGATTTCATGACAGGAAAGTGTTGCTCTGTAACTCTGGTCCCAAATGGCCCCCTCCAGGTTGGCAAAAAAAGACGGGCAAAGGGTCGGAAATCGGGTCGAAAACGGTCAAAAATCCCTTATTTTTCTTTGAAAATCGATCCAAAATTTTCATTAAATTTTTTGAACACTTCTTTGGGGGAAACACCAACACATCAAAAAAAACGGGCAATATGGCCAAAATTCGGCAAAAGGGGTGTTTTTGCCCATTTTCCGGCGCGCAGCGCCGGAAGAAATTTTCTTTTGCTATTTTTTGGCAATTGTCAAAGAAGGGGGTGGGGGGTCCGGACCAGGTTTGAATAGTGCTGAGCTCTTAATAAGCGCGCACCTACCCCTCCATACATACCCCTCCATCATTGACCAGGTTTTGAATAGTGCTGAGCTCCTGATAAGCGCGCGCCCACCCCTTCATTGGTAAGCGCGCACCCACCCCTTCATTGCCCCCCCCATATACACCGGGCCACTCTATGGAGCTCTTTAGACTGAAATGAAAGGGTTTTGTGCCCAAAAAGGGGGGCTGGGCGGGTCAAAAGCGGGGGTTTTCGGCTCAAAAACAGGTTTTCGAGTCCGGGAGGCCAAAAAACATCGTTTTGGGCAAAAAAAAAAATTTCGATTTTTTTCGACTTTTTTGACCCGGGTTTGACCCGAAGTCAATGGGTCGGCGGCCCAAAACGGGGCGCTGGCGGGTTGAAAAACGCTCGTTTTCGGCTCAAAAACAGTTTTTCTGGGTCCGGGAGGCCAAAAAACATCGTTTCGGGCAAATTCATTTTTTCTATTTTTTTTGACTTTTTTGACCAAGGTTTGACCCAAAGTCAATGGGTTGGCGGCCCAAAACGGGGCGCCGGCGGGTCGAAAAACGCTCGTTTTCGGCTCAAAAACAGTTTCTTCTGGGTCTGGGAGGCCAAAAAACATCGTTTCGGGCAAAAAAAAATTTCTATTTTTTGTCTTTTTTTGACCCGGGTTTGACCCGAAGTCAATGGTCGGCGGCCCAAAACGGGGCGCTGGCGTGGGGTTGAAAAAACGCTCGTTTTCGGCTCAAAAAACAGTTTTTCTGGGTCCGGAGGCCAGCCAAAAAACATCGTTTCGGGCAAAAAAAAATTCTCGATTTTTTTCGATTTTTTCCGATTTTTTTCGACTCTTTTGGGCGAAAACGGCCAAGTCGAACAGTGGAAAAAAGTGTACAACAATGGCCTAAAATGGCCTAAATTGGCCAAAAAATACGCCCGTATCTCGGCTGGGCGGGAGTTGCGGGGAAACCAAAATCCCAGTAGATAGAGCGTACCAAGGGCTACAATTGAGGTCTCCGGACATGTCCTTTGATTTTGAAAAACATCGATTTTTTGACCCCCACCCCCCGAAAACGGCCAAGTCGAACAGAGGGAAAAGTGTACAAAAACGGGATCTGCTCCTAAAACGGCCGCATCTCGGGCTAGGGGGGAATTGCGGGGAAATCAAATACCGGCAGATGGGGCGTTCCAAGGGCTTCAAATTAGGTCTCCGGACATTTCCTTCGATTTGGCTTCATTTTGGAGATATTTTTGAAAATTGACATTTTTTGGCCAAAATGGCAGAGTCCAAAGGAGGGGCTTATCGAGGGGGGGCGGGCCTGATCCTACCCAGTTTGACCCTTCGCGCGTGAATAACTTGGGCCTGGCGGGTCGTACTCCCTCGAGGCAGACCGAGAAGGGAGGAAGGGACACCGAGGGCGAAGCACAAAGACATTGTGAGGCCATGCCTTGCTCGCCGGCGGTTTGTTGTGATTGTTTTGGTGCGCTGGGTTAGGAGGTCCCGCTTAGTGCCGCCTCGCCGGAGTTGGCTGCATTGTCTCCGACGTGGCGACCATGGCGCTGTTTCTTTGCCTGGGGGTCCCCCCACCTCCCCCCCCTGGCCCCCATCTTCTGATCGAGGGCGTTTGAAGACAAATTTTCTTATATGGGTGGGGGGTCGGGCTCACAATGTCTTTGTGCTTCGCCCTCGGTGTCCCTTCCTCCCTTTTCGGTCTGCCTCGAGGGAGTACGAGACACCTCGGGCTCCGCACTTTGCCATTGTGAGGCCAGATTGTGCACTGAAAAAAGGGGGCCAGGGCATCCTCCAAAGAACCTTGGGCACCAAGTCTTTGATAATGGGCTGTGAAAGCCTCCACCCCCTTCCATTGACCAATTTCACAAACTTCTTGGGCAGAAAGGCCCAATTTTTTAGCAAACCAACCCCTGCCCCTCTGGTGGAGTGGGGTCCCCAAACCTGGGGGTACCCCCTGTTTGGTCAAAAATCTTTGGTGATAGAAGCAATGGTATCTGCCTTAATGGCTTTGTAGGGGGGTTTTAACGTAATTAAAGGGGGCCCCAGGTTTCATAAAGAAACGTGTTGCTGCCACATAAGACATCATTAAATGAAAGGGGCTGATTTGGGGGCACTGGGGAATGGAGACAACTCGCTTCCCACTTGTGGAGTTTTGACCTTTACGTTTAATTTTGATGTAGGGTGCCCCCCCCAACACACTGGTGGTTCTTTGGACCTGTGCCAAATCAGAACTTCTGTATAAACAGAGGATTCGTGAACAGAAAATGAGTTGTGTACGCAATGTACATATATCAGAGGGCAGGGGGACTGTGCCAGCCCCAGGAGGATTGGGAGGGGATCCCAGAATGCACCATATTTCTCCAGGTTTTGGTTCCAAAGCCTTTTGTAAGGTGCCAACATGGCATGGAACCTCAGGCCCCAAAGCCAGGGATCAATAGCATAGCACTGTATGCATTGCGTGCTTGGGCCTTTGAAAATTGGAACAGTTGAATTAAAGCGTCAACCACTTGGTCAGTGGTGGCTTCAGGGGGGGTACCCCCATTTTTTCCAAATACCCATAAAAGCGTAAAGGCACTTTGGTACCTTTTCAAACTGGGGTTTCTTCCCAGGAAATCTGTAATGGTTGAATTTTGTATTTGTTTCCCCTCCAAAATTTGCCTGAGCAAATCATGCAAAGGAGGGGCCACCTGGGGTGGCATTTTTTCCCCCTGCAATTGGTGAAGATACCCTTGTAAGGGGTGATTTTCAGGCAGGGGGTTCCTGGTACTTTCATTTTATTAACTAGGGCCACAATGTGGCTGAATTCCAGTAGGGGTGACCATCAAAACTTTGGCCCCTGGAAACGTTTTAAATACGCGGAGACATTTTGAATTACAGGATCAGGGGTGGATTGCATAAAGTCTCCCAAGTTGTCCAGTGGACATTGCAATGCATCCACTGCCGTGGCTTCCCAGTGGGGCCATCTTGCCACAAATGGTTGCAGTTTTTTGTTGCCTGGTGGGACAAAAAAGTCTGTATTCATGCTTATGAAATTTTGAATTGATGTCTCAGCCGATTTAAATAGTGGGGGTCCAGTGAAAAATCCCCCCTGTCCATTTACCACCCGCTTATTGGGTTTGCTAGCATTCCTCTGATGGGACCCACTTTACTTTCATGTTTATGCTGTGTTCCGTGCAACATCTGAAAATGGGTGTTCGCATGGGATTGAAGGGTCTTTCTCTCCCCCCCATGTTAAGTAGTAGTAGATCACCCGATCGTCCACTGACAGGGACACATTTTTATCTGGCTGGCTCAGGTTTTGTACTGTGCCTTTTTCTGCGCTTAATTCCCTGACAATTATGGTGCAAAGTGGAGTTTTCCCACCAACATTCTTTGCACTATTTGCCTGTTCGAATTGTCCAGCCCCCACAGGCATGGGTACTGCTGTCTGAGTACAACTCCCTGGTTGCAATTTGAGGGAAGAGTCTGCCCACCCAGGTGTCCAATGGAATTTTTATTTATCTTAATTCGTACTAAACTCTTTTGGTAACTGGGGTGTTTTGAGTCCCAAGGGCTGTAGAATTTTCCACCAAAAAAATTTCCAGGGCATCCGTAAAGGCCCTTAGAAAGGGCAGGGCCATTAGATGCATCTGATTTGGCCCAAAATGGCAGCCAACTGCCTTTTGACATGTAATTTTTTTTCACCATTTTCCCAGCTCCTTTTTTACTGTTTGTATTTTTCTGGGGGGCACCTGTATTTTTAGTCTTGGAAGTTTAGTTGAAACCCAAGATGCTTTACGATTTGGGTGGCTGCAGGGTGGACTTTTTACATTTGATTTTGAAAATGGTTTGAATAAATCCCTGGCCACTGTATTCAGGTGAATTTGTGTAAGATTTTTTGTGTCGTGGCTACCAGTAAAATATTGTCCAGGTGTATAAAAACCTGGATGAGTCTTTTCCTCCACATCGTTTCGCATGTCGTCATTACTGACCTGAAAGTTTGGGGTTTCCATTTATGCCAAAACAGCCTTCCTGGATTTACCAGGTCTGCCCCCCCCCACCTGATGTGTTAGAAATGGCCCTAGGGCTGGGCTCACTGGTATGTGGAAGTAACCATCCTTTGGGTCTTTTTTTTGCTGCCCAGTGGCCCTTTTCCAAAACAGGAAAAATGTGCTGGATGTGAGCCACCTTGAAAGGTTTCACTTGAACCGTTGATTTAATTCCGTGCAATCCATTATTAACCTCCATTTTGTCTGCCCCAAATTGTTTTTGAAATCAAACACGAGGAATGAGGTGCTGGGTGGTTGAATCCCTCACCTCTTTAAGGATCCAGATTTTTCGTAGTCCTGCAGTATTTTTTCTGCTTGGTTTAGGTTAAAATTTGCTCTGGGTTTTGGGGGAAAGGTTCAATTTTGGTTGGTTTACCCAGGGGTTGATGCTATCCCTGATGAGTTGAAATGGTGTTGGGGGTCATTTTTGCCCACCATTTCAAGCTGTTTTGCTCCTTTCATGGAGGGGGTGTTGTGCTGGGTGCGTTGGAAATTGCATCCCTAGGTCCCCTAGGGCTTGGGCCCTTGGAAAAGAATTGTTTTCTGGGGATGTGCATGCACTCTCTGCACTCTCTCCTCTCGGTTCACCTCGCTGAAGGATCTTGTTGTTGAAAGACATGCCATAGGGCGTAATGCCCTGTTTTGCCTATATGGTCAACTACGTGTAGATGTGGTTGCTTGACATACCATAGTGAGGCCTCTGTGGGTCCACTCCGATTTGAATGAACCGGAATTGAAAAAAAACATTTTGGAGGGTTTCTTGCCCCTCCCCCTAAAAGGGCCACCGTGGTCCCTTTTTCCACTGGGGGCTGGGTACTTGAAAGGGAAACTGTGGGTCCCTTTTCCTCCTGCCTTGCTCGCCGGCGGTTTGTTGTTATTGCTCTGGTGCGCTGGGTTAGGAGTCCCTGTTTAGTGCATTTTTTCGCCGGAGTTGGATGATTCTTAACTTTCCCTTCCACACCCAGAAGAAAGGAAAAGACTTGACGAACGAAGAAGCACAAATAAAATAAGTCAATATCATTCATATCCAGAAGGACACAAACCTGACGAATCTCAATCGAAAAGTCAATTACCAAAACTCAATTTGGACTACAAATTAGAATTATATGGCTGCGGAATTATATGGCAGCTGGAGAACTCGGAGATGCGGTCGACACGTGAAAAACCGTGGCCGTTCTTCCTCACAATGGTAAAGTGCGGACCTCGAGATGTCAAGAAGATGGTGAGCCCACCCCCCCGCCCAGAAAATCAGTAGAAAAAGAAAGACATCCGAGCCAAAAAGGAGGCCCCCGACCAAGCAGCCCCAACTACCCACCCAGAAACACACCAGAAAGGGACAACCATCCCCACCGCCGGGGGGGGGGTGGGGGAGGGGCACCAAGCGACCCTGTGCGACGGGGGGGGGGCGGAGCCACGACGGTTCACCAAGGTGTCGGAGGAGGCTTCATCATCCGGAAAACAAAGGAGCGGTAAGAAGCACCCCCGCGAGCACCAACCACACCAGAGCAGAACAGCTGGCAAGGAGAGCAGGACCTCACCATCTTCTTGTGCTTCGCACTCTTGCTCCATTTCTCCCCTTCCTGTGTCGTGGGAGTCCGGTTTATCGATAGGGCGGCGGTTTTTCATCAGCCCCCAGCGAAAAATACAGACCATTCGGGCTCCGCACTGCGAGCTGGTGAGCTCCTGCTCACCATCTTCATGGTGAGCTCCTGCTCACCATCTTCTTGCGCTTCGCCCTCTTGGTCTCGGACTCTGGTGAAGAATGATCCAGGAGGAAGGGACAGTGAAGGCGGAGCACAAGACAACAGTGAGGTCCTGCTCTTCTTTCCGGCTGTTGTTTGCGTTTTTGGTGTTGGTTGTGGTGTTTCTTCACTGCGATGAGATGTCGGAGTAGGCGCGACTCGGAGATGTGTCGGACTTCTCGGTGGCTTGCGGCGGCGCGTTGCTGGCCTGTCTGTGGTGAACTGAAATTTCCTGGGGGGCCTGACGGACTTTTTTGTTCTTTTCCGGGTCGGGGGGGCGGGCTCACTGTTGTCTTGTGCTCCGCCTTCGCTGTCCCTTCCTCCTGGATCATTCTTCACCGGAGTCCGAGACAGCTCCGGCTCCGCACAAGACCCCAGTGAGGTTTGTGCACCATTTTTGGACAGCAACCCCCGCCTTTTTCCCGCTTCCAAACCGCAAATAATGGGAGAAAGGCCTGCACATTTTTCCATTTTCCAATCTGGCACACCTCTCAAGGACAAACCTGCCAGTTATACATGTAACTCCTACCCCCCTGGTGGAGGGGGGCCCACTGGGGGGTCCCGTGTTTCTCCAACAATCGTTTTGTCAAACTACCAATGGTTTTGCAGACAGGGGGTAAAAGGGGTTTTAAACTTAATGATAAGAGGTTCCCCCAGGGGGCACAGTGTGATGTCAAACTGACATATTTTTCATGTTGAACCAGGGGCAAATATTGGGTACATGAAGGAATCTGGGAATTTCCTCCCACTGAGTCTGTCTCCAACCCTTTCTTCTGACCAGAACAAAACCTTGCCATCAAACCTGGGACACTGTCCTGAAGGTCTGCTCAAGTCCACTGAACGATGCAAACAGACGAGTCTGACACTTAATGACTTGGTCCTCAGATCACTGAGGCACTCTGGGGAGGTGCTGCTGCCAATTTCTGGAGTAATGACTCAGGATTCCAAAATGAAGAATACCTGGGGGTGGAAGTTTCCATTTTCTTTTGTAGGGGGCCAACAGGGGAAAAAACCTTAACATGTGAAACCCAGGAAGCTGTACCACAGCACTATAAGCATTCCTGGCTTGAGCCACACTGAAGGTGAAAATTTTAATGATGCCAGAAGCAACTAATTCTGGGCTCATGGTGTCGAGGTCCATCTGGGACAAGGCCAAAACTCCCCACAGGAGTCTGAAGGCAGAATCATATCTTGCCAAGGACAGATTTTGACTTAAGAAATTGTCAACCACTGAGGGGGGGATCTGTTGCTTCTGTAACAACTGCCTGAAAAAAATGCAGGCTAGGTGCCATCTTGGCTTTTTCATGGGCTGCCCGTGACAATTCTCGAACATGTGGTGGCAAGACATAATTCTCAGGGCTGGTGTGTGTGAATGTGAAGTTTTATTAACAGGGGCCACCACACAGCTGAAACCCACAGGGGCAAATCAGAAGGCATTTTAGGTGTCTGTGTTCCTTTAATCTCAGAGCCACTGGCTCAGGACAGACCAGGGGGGTTTGCATAAACCCTGAGAACATGTCCAGAGGGCAGTTCAAACTGTCTGTGGCCACTGCCTGAAAATGGGGCCATCGACTCACAAACTGAGAAAGTTTGTGATTCCCTGGTGATGCAAACATGTCCACAGTTGGGTTGATGAATTGCTGGAAAATGTGCATGACTTTTTTGAAAATGAAAGGGTTTAAAACTGTAAGTCCCTTTGGGATGCGGGGCCCAGTGAACTTGGAGGGTGATGTCCATTTCCATACACCACTTGAGAAAGGGTCTGATGAGTTTGTTCAGGTGGGGTAGCCTGCCCCCCTTTGAGAAGGATAGTAGTAGGAAACTTTGTTGTCCACTGTTAGGGACACTGTGTCCTTTTTCCTGGCCAAAGACCTTACAGTTGAGATGGCTGCGATCAATTCTTTTACATTGATATGTAAATGAGAGTCTTTTCGCCAAAATTCTTGTAATTGGGTGCCAGCTTGTAGGTCCAGGCCTCCCCAACCAAAGGTTGAACTGTCTGACTCCAGGTGTCTGGTGGCTGGGCTTGGGAAGGGTCTCCCCCCCAGGTCTGCAGAATTTCCCTGACATCTTGCAGTTGAGATTTACCTCCTCTGGGATTGGAACCTGATGACCCAGCCAAATTTTCTTGTAGGTTGACAAAACCTACCAAAGTGTCTGTGAATGCCCTGAGGAAGGGCAGCCCACCAAGAAGCTTCTTATGCATCCCAAAATTGAGGCCATTTTCCTGCAACTGAGGACTGGTGTGTGACTAATTTCCCCAGTTCCCTCCGAACCATTTTCAGTTTTTCTGTCCCAACTGTAATTTTCCCTGTGCCAGATTGAGGTGGAATCCCAAATGGGGGAGATTTTGGGTGGGTTGAAGGATTGATTTCTTGCTGTTGATTTTGAAACCCCCTGCAGTAAAATCTGCTAGCATGATGGCCAGGTGGTTGCTGACTTGCTTCTGACTGTCTCCTATCAGGAGGATGTCGTCCAGGTACACAAAACATAAAAGGCCTTTGGCCCTCCAACGTTTTTCCAGGCATTTCATTAGACTCATGAATTTCTGCCAGCACATTTAAACCAAAACAAGCTGCCTGGAATTCCCAGCATGTGTTTCCAGAGCCATCTCATGTAGGGTCTTAGGGCTGGGTTCAACATTAAATGAAAGTAGGGTCCTTTAAGTCTACTTTCGCACCCCATTGTCCTTTTTTCAGGTGCCTGAAGATGACCTGGTTTTGTCCAGTTTGAATGGGTGTGGGGAAAAATGCTGGTTCAGTTGGCGACAGTCGCTGATTAAACGATGTTTTTCCCCCTGAGGCTCTTTTTGGAGATTACAAACCAAGGGATGTGTTGTTGGTACCCTCCCAGGGGACTGGTTTTATGGCTCCTGCCTGAAAATAGTCCTGTAAAATGCTTTTTGCCTTTTGTATTTCACCTTTGACTTTGGTATGGAACATGTGCTGAGGGAGGGGGTGACTCAAGGGGGGGTTACCCCCTGTGTGATGAGTTGCAACACCCTGGGGGGGCAACCTTTTGCCACCATGGCAGCTGGTCCTGAAGCCTGAAAACAGAGGCACTCCCAGAAAGTGCTCCTCTGTCAGCAGCAGCACCTCGGTGATCTGTTCCACAAGATCTCAAGCATGCAGCTTCCCACAGCCTGCAGATGTCTTGGCTTCTGCCCTCAGGGCTGGTTGACTTTGTGGCACAATGCCCAGCTCTGGAGGACACAATGTCCTTTTGGGACTTGATGAGTTCTGATCTGAAAAGGAAGGAGCAATACTTCCTGGCAAGATGTTGGGCAAACCATTTTCCTCCTTTGGACTTGCCTTTCCCTTTGGGGCCAGACCGCCATGGTCTCGGTTGCCAATTTGTTGGCCATTTGCTTGAACTTCCACCCTTTTCCACCTGTGGGGGTGGGAAAATGCCACATGGGGAACTCACCCTTGAAGGGGGATTTGATACCCTCTTTGTTGATGCCAGCTTGGGCTTTGGGCATTTTGATGTCTTCAGGGGTGAACAGGCCATTTCCTGGTTGTATGGTCTGAGGGATGCTTCTCCTCTTCCTCTCCTTGACAATGTCTCCTTCACAGGCAGCCACGTATGCGAATAATTGTTGGCTCAAACCCAATACGTCTTCAGGGGCTCCTTGTAAGGTGCAGTGCAGCGCTGCCAAGATACGCAGTATGTTCAAGAACTTCTGCTGGACTGCACGCAGGGTGGTGCGGTCATACCCACTCTTACCGTCTTGACGGTGGTTGTTTTCCTCCGCTTTGGGCTTCAGGGTCTTCCAGGTGGGTATCTGTTCCAGCAAACTTCGTACGTCCAATCGTAAGTCCCCAGACTGTACCTGTGTCCATATCCTGTCCAGGTCCCCCGGCAGTGCCTCCTCGGCCGTCTGCCAGGGAAGTCCTGGGCTTCCTCCGCCGCGCGCGCTGCCTCCTCGTCGCGATCCATCTCCGCCGTCGTCGTCGTCGTCGTCGCCGTCGTCCACTTCTCGTACAGCTTGAAGGCCACGTCCGAGCCTTGTCGCTTAGCTCCAGTGACGCGTATCGAGACGTTCTTCGTGAGTGCCAAGCTGTAGGTAGAGGTAAGCCGCCAGATATG
>CAAHFI012008798.1:0-15664 GCA_900893395.1 Euglena gracilis | reverse complement strand
GGGACGGACAGCCAGACGGAGAGTGCAGCGAGAGCGGCACAGCCTCCGCCACCGCAGCGTGACCCTGGCAGCGACCAGCAGCGGGACGCCGACGGTGACGGGTAGGCCGCCACAGTCTCCCCGAGCCGCACAGCGAGCGTCACGGAGGCCGGGCGCCTGCTGGCGGAGGCGATGGTGGGGGTGGCAAGGGGCGGGACCCGGTGACTGTGCTGCTGCGGGTCACCCTCAAGGCAGGCGGTGTACACCTTTGGGGCTCCAGTGGGTTGTCGGGCCCATCTGCTTGCCTGGCAAGCACCAGATAGGCCCGAAAGGACTGTGGACCGGACTGAAACTTCTTTCCAACTTATCTTGGGTGCGTGAATGACTGGTCAGGGGCTGAATGCGACGACAGTGCCAGCCGGTCACAGTTCTCCCGTCGGATGCCCTGCCGGCAACGGCCCCAGTGAAGGGTGTAGTACATAGAATGCTGGGTGGACCGCGAACATTGGTATGGCCAGCGAACTGCGACTCACGTGCGTCGACTGTGTGCCTCAGCCTCAGAAATCATCCCCATGCACTGTGTGGATTTGGGACCGAAAGACGCTCAGGACATGCACGCCACAAGCCAAAATCAGTCAGCAAACGGACGGGTTGGCGAGACAGGCACGAGCTACGCGGTGTTCCACAACGTCACCCTTTCGCTCCACAACCGCCCTTCACAAAGTCCAAAGTGGCAAATGGGATCGCCGGAGTCATTGGGGTGTGTTTCTTTGGGCCAAGGAAGGTTTCTCTGCGAACATCCATATCCGATCCATGCATCTCTGATTTTTCCCGACTTCTTTCTACCCATTTGGGTGGACGACACGGGCAGCCAGCCAGGGTCCGAGGGGGACAGGCAGCCCCACCCGCAGCGCAACGCCACCAGAACCCCCACCCGCAGCAGCACCGAGAGCCGCACCCGCACCGCAGCCCGGCCTCCGCCGGCCCTGGGGCCCGTCTCCACTGCCGGAGATACCAGGGGTGGAACTCCACCGGTTTAGGGGAGGGAGGGGGGCAGGTAGACAGTCGGCAAGGAGCGGCGTTGGGGCTGGGGGGCCTCCTGGGACTGGTTAGGCGGGGATGGGGGCTTTTGTGCTGGGCACGGGGGCTGGGAGCTGGCCTGGCCGCGGGCCAGCGGACGCCAGGGTCCGACCCCCACAGGCTCAGCTGTCGCCCACACGAGCGCCACGGGACGGACAGCCAGACGGAGAGTGGCAGCGAGAGCGGCACAGCCTCCGCCACCCGCAGCGTGACCCGGCAGCGACAGCAGCGGGACGCCGACGGTGACGTAGCGCCACAGTCTCCCCGAGCCGCAGTGAGACGCGCACAGCGAGCGTCACGGAGGGCCGGGCGCCTGCTGGCGGAGGCGAGGGTGGGGGTGGCAAGGGGCGGGACCCCGGTGACTGTGCCTGCTGCGGGTCACCCTCAAGGCAGGCGGTGTAACCTTTGGGGGCTCCAGTGGGTTGTCGGGCCCATCTGCTTGCCTGGGCACACCAGATAGGCCCGAAAGGACTGTGGAACCGGACTGAAACTTCTTTCCAACTTAATCTTGGGTGCGTGAATGACTGGTCAGGGGCTGAATGCGAACGACAGTTGCCCAGTCCACAGTTCTCCCGTCGGATGCCCTGCCCGGCAACGGCCCCAGTGAAGGGGTGTAGTACATAGATGCTGGGTGGAACGCGAACATTGGTATGGCCCAGCGAACTGCGACTCACGTGCGTCGACTGTGTGCCTCAGCATCAGATCATCCCATTACTGTTGGTGGATTTGGGACCGAAAGACGCTCACAACTGCACCCACAAGCCAAAATCAGTCAGCAAACGGACGGGTTGGCGAGACAGGCACGAGCTACGCGGTGTTTCCACCAACGTCACCCTTCGCTCCAACAACGCCCTTCACAAAGTCCAAAGTGGCAAATGGGATCGCCGGAGTCATTGGGTGTGTTCTTTTGGGCCAAGGAAGGTTTCTCTGGCAATACGATCCCGACTTCTTTCTACCCATTTGGGTGGACGACACGGGCAGCCAGCCAGGGTCCGAGGGGGACAGGCAGCCCCACCCGCAGCGCAACGCCCACCAGAACCCCCACCCGCAGCAGCACCGAGAGCCGCACCCGCACCGCAGCCCGGCCTCCGCCGGCCCTGGGGCGCCCGTCCTCCACTGCCGGAGATACCAGGGGTGGAACTCCACCGGGTTAGGGGAGGGAGGGGGGGGGCAGGTAGACAGTCGGCAAGGAGCGGCGTTGGGGCTGGGGGGCCTCCTGGGACTGGTTAGGCGGGGATGGGGGCTTTTGTGCTGGGCACGGGGGCTGGGACCCTTCTGCTGGCTGGGAGGCTGGCCGCGGGGCCAGCGGACGCCAGGGTCCGACCCCCACAGGCTCAGCGTCGCCCACCACGAGCGCCACGGGGACGGACAGCCAGACGGAGAGTGGCAGCGAGGAGCGGCACAGCCTCCGCCACCCGCAGCGTGACCCTGGCAGCGACCAGCAGCGGGACGCCGACGGTGAGTAGCGCCACAGTCTCCCCGAGCCGCAGTGAGACGCGCACAGCGAGCGTCACGGAGGCCGGGCGCCTGCTGGCGGAGGCGAGGGGGGGTGGCAAGGGCGGGACCCGGTGACTGTGCCTGCTGCGGGTCACCCTCAAGGCAGGCGGTGTACACCTTTGGGGGCTCCAGTGGGTTGTCGGGCCATCTGCTTGCCTGGGCAGCACCAGATAGGCCCGAAAGGACTGTGGAACCGGACTGAAACTTCTTTCCAACTTAATCTTGGGGTGCGTGAATGACTGGTCAGGGGCTGAATGCGACTGCCCAGCCGGTCACAGTTCTCCCGTCGGATGCCCTGCCCGGCAACGGCCCAGTGAAGGGGTGTAGTACATAGAATGCTGGGTGGAACGCGAACATTGGTATGGCCCAGCGAACTGCGACTCACGTGCGTCGACTGTGTGCCTCAGCCTCAGATCACCCCCATGCACTGTGTGGATTTGGGACCGAAAGACGCTCAGGACATACGCACCACAAGCCAAAATCAGTCAGCAAACGGACGGGTTGGCGAGACAGGCACGAGCTACGCGGTGTTTTCCACCAACGTCACCCTTCGCTCCGACAACGCCCTTCACAAAGTCCAAAGTGGCAAATGGGATCGCCGGAGTCATTGGGGTGTGTTCTTTTGGGGCCAAGGAAGGTTTCTCTGGAACATCCATATCCGATCCCATGCATCTCTGATTTTTCCCGACTTCTTTCTACCCATTTGGGTGGACGACACGGGCAGCCAGCCAGGGTCCGAGGGGGACAGCAGCCCCACCCGCAGCGCAACGCCCACCAGAACCCCCACCCGCAGCAGCACCGAGAGCCGCACCCGCACCGCAGCCCGGCCTCCGCCGGCCCTGGGGGCGCCGTCCTCCACTGCCGGAGATACCAGGGGTGGAACTCCACCGGGTTAGGGGGAGGGGGGGGGCAGGTAGACAGTCGGCAAGGAGCGGCGTTGGGGCTGGGGGGCCTCCTGGGACTGGTTAGGCGGGGATGGGGGCTTTTGTGCTGGGCACGGGGGCTGGGACCCTTCTGCTGGCTGGGAGGCTGGCCGCGGGGCCAGCGGACGCCAGGGTCCGACCCCCACAGGCTCAGCGTCGCCCACACGAGCGCCACGGGGACGGACAGCCAGACGGAGAGTGGCAGCGAGAGCGGCACAGCCTCCGCCACCCGCAGCGTGACCCTGGCAGCGACCAGCAGCGGGACGCCGACGGTGACGGGTAGCGCCACAGTCTCCCCGAGCCGCAGTGAGACGCGCACAGCGAGCGTCACGGAGGCCGGGCGCCTGCTGGCGGAGGCGAGGGTGGGGGTGGCAAGGGGCGGACCCGGTGACTGTGCCTGCTGCGGGTCACCCTCAAGGCAGGCGGTGTACACCTTTGGGGGCTCCAGTGGGTTGTCGGGCCCATCTGCTTGCCTGGGCAGCACCAGATAGGCCCGAAAGGACTGTGGAACCGGACTGAAACTTCTTTCCAACTTAATCTTGGGGTGCGTGAATGACTGGTCAGGGCTGAATGCGACGACAGTGCCCAGCCGGTCACAGTTCTCCCGTCGGATGCCCTGCCCGGCAACGGCCCCAGTGAAGGGGTGTAGTACATAGAATGCTGGGTGGAACCGCGAACATTGGTATGGCCCAGCGAACTGCGACTCACGTGCGTCGACTGTGTGCCTCAGCCTCAGAAGATCATCCCCATGTACTGTGTGGATTTGGGACCGAAAGACGCTCAGGACATACACGCCACAAGCCAAAATCAGTCAGCAAACGGACGGGTTGGCGAGACAGGCACGAGCTACGCGGTGTTTCCACCAACGTCACCCTTCGCTCCGACAACGCCCTTCACAAAGTCCAAAGTGGCAAATGGGATCGCCGGAGTCATTGGGGGTGTTCTTTTGGGGCCAAGGAAGGTTTCTCTGGAACATCCATATCCGATCCCATGCATCTCTGATTTTTCCCGACTTCTTTCTACCCATTTGGGTGGACGACACGGGCAGCCAGCCAGGGTCCGAGGGGGACAGGCAGCCCCACCCGCAGCGCAACGCCCACCAGAACCCCCACCCGCAGCAGCACCGAGAGCCGCACCCGCACCGCAGCCCGGCCTCCGCCGGCCTGGGGGCGCCCGTCCTCCACTGCCGGAGATACCAGGGGTGGAACTCCACCGGGTTAGGGGAGGAGGGGGGGGGCAGGTAGACAGTCGGCAAGGAGCGGCGTTGGGGCTGGGGGCCTCCTGGGACTGGTTAGGCGGGGATGGGGGCTTTTGTGCTGGGCACGGGGCTGGGACCCTTCTGCTGGCTGGGAGGCTGGCCGCGGGGCCAGCGGACGCCAGGGTCCGACCCCCACAGGCTCAGCGTCGCCCACCACGAGCGCCACGGGACGGACAGCCAGACGGAGAGTGGCAGCGAGAGCGGCACAGCCTCCGCCACCCGCAGCGTGACCCTGGCAGCGACCAGCAGCGGGACGCCGACGGTGACGGGTAGCGCCACAGTCTCCCCGAGCCGCAGTGAGACGCGCACAGCGAGCGTCACGGAGGCCGGGCGCCTGCTGGCGGAGGCGAGGGTGGGGGTGGCAAGGGGCGGGACCCGGTGACTGTGCCTGCTGCGGGTCACCCTCAAGGCAGGCGGTGTACACCTTTGGGGGCTCCAGTGGGTTGTCGGGCCCATCTGCTTGCCTGGGCAGCACCAGATAGGCCCGAAAGGACTGTGGAACCGGACTGAAACTTCTTTCCAACTTAATCTTGGGGTGCGTGAATGACTGGTCAGGGGCTGAATGCGACGACAGTGCCCAGCCGGTCACAGTTCTCCCGTCGGATGCCCTGCCCGGCAACGGCCCCAGTGAAGGGGTGTAGTACATAGAATGCTGGGTGGAACCGCGAACATTGGTATGGCCCAGCGAACTGCGACTCACGTGCGTCGACTGTGTGCCTCAGCCTCAGAAGATCATCCCCATGCACTGTGTGGATTTGGGACCGAAAGACGCTCAGGACATGCACGCCACAAGCCAAAATCAGTCAGCAAACGGACGGGTTGGCGAGACAGGCACGAGCTACGCGGTGTTTCCACCAACGTCACCCTTCGCTCCAACAACGCCCTTCACAAAGTCCAAAGTGGCAAATGGGATCGCCGGAGTCATTGGGGTGTGTTCTTTTGGGGCCAAGGAAGGTTTCTCTGGAACATCCATATCCGATCCCATGCATCTCTGATTTTTCCCGACTTCTTTCTACCCATTTGGGTGGACGACACGGGCAGCCAGCCAGGGTCCGAGGGGACAGGCAGCCCCACCCGCAGCGCAACGCCCACCAGAACCCCCACCCGCAGCAGCACCGAGAGCCGCACCCGCACCGCAGCCCGGCCTCCGCCGGCCCTGGGGGCGCCCGTCCTCCACTGCCGGAGATACCAGGGGTGGAACTCCACCGGGTTAGGGAGGGAGGGGGGGGGCAGGTAGACAGTCGGCAAGGAGCGGCGTTGGGGCTGGGGGGCCTCCTGGGACTGGTTAGGCGGGGATGGGGGCTTTTGTGCTGGGCACGGGGCTGGGACCCTTCTGCTGGCTGGGAGGCTGGCCGCGGGGCCAGCGGACGCCAGGGTCCGACCCCCACAGGCTCAGCGTCGCCCACCACGAGCGCCACGGGGACGGACAGCCAGACGGAGAGTGGCAGCGAGAGCGGCACAGCCTCCGCCACCCGCAGCGTGACCCTGGCAGCGACCAGCAGCGGGACGCCGACGGTGACGGGTAGCGCCACAGTCTCCCCGAGCCGCAGTGAGACGCGCACAGCGAGCGTCACGGAGGCCGGGCGCCTGCTGGCGGAGGCGAGGGTGGGGGTGGCAAGGGGCGGGACCCGGTGACTGTGCCTGCTGCGGGTCACCCTCAAGGCAGGCGGTGTACACCTTTGGGGGCTCCAGTGGGTTGTCGGGCCCATCTGCTTGCCTGGGCAGCACCAGATAGGCCCGAAAGGACTGTGGAACCGGACTGAAACTTCTTTCCAACTTAATCTTGGGGTGCGTGAATGACTGGTCAGGGGCTGAATGCGACGACAGTGCCCAGCCGGTCACAGTTCTCCCGTCGGATGCCCTGCCCGGCAACGGCCCCAGTGAAGGGGTGTAGTACATAGAATGCTGGGTGGAACCGCGAACATTGGTATGGCCCAGCGAACTGCGACTCACGTGCGTCGACTGTGTGCCTCAGCCTCAGAAGATCATCCCCATGTACTGTGTGGATTTGGGACCGAAAGACGCTCAGGACATGCACGCCACAAGCCAAAATCAGTCAGCAAACGGACGGGTTGGCGAGACAGGCACGAGCTACGCGGTGTTTCCACCAACGTCACCCTTCGCTCCGACAACGCCCTTCACAAAGTCCAAAGTGGCAAATGGGATCGCCGGAGTCATTGGGGTGTGTTCTTTTGGGGCCAAGGAAGGTTTCTCTGGAACATCCATATCCGATCCCATGCATCTCTGATTTTTCCCGACTTCTTTCTACCCATTTGGGTGGACGACACGGGCAGCCAGCCAGGGTCCGAGGGGGACAGGCAGCCCCACCCGCAGCGCAACGCCCACCAGAACCCCCACCCGCAGCAGCACCGAGAGCCGCACCCGCACCGCAGCCCGGCCTCCGCCGGCCCTGGGGGCGCCCGTCCTCCACTGCCGGAGATACCAGGGGTGGAACTCCACCGGGTTAGGGGAGGGAGGGGGGGGGCAGGTAGACAGTCGGCAAGGAGCGGCGTTGGGGCTGGGGGCCTCCTGGGACTGGTTAGGCGGGGATGGGGGCTTTTGTGCTGGGCACGGGGGCTGGGACCCTTCTGCTGGCTGGGAGGCTGGCCGCGGGGCCAGCGGACGCCAGGGTCCGACCCCCACAGGCTCAGCGTCGCCCACCACGAGCGCCACGGGGACGGACAGCCAGACGGAGAGTGGCAGCGAGAGCGGCACAGCCTCCGCCACCCGCAGCGTGACCCTGGCAGCGACCAGCAGCGGGACGCCGACGGTGACGGGTAGCGCCACAGTCTCCCCGAGCCGCAGTGAGACGCGCACAGCGAGCGTCACGGAGGCCGGGCGCCTGCTGGCGGAGGCGAGGGTGGGGGTGGCAAGGGGCGGGACCCGGTGACTGTGCCTGCTGCGGGTCACCCTCAAGGCAGGCGGTGTACACCTTTGGGGGCTCCAGTGGGTTGTCGGGCCCATCTGCTTGCCTGGGCAGCACCAGATAGGCCCGAAAGGACTGTGGAACCGGACTGAAACTTCTTTCCAACTTAATCTTGGGGTGCGTGAATGACTGGTCAGGGGCTGAATGCGACGACAGTGCCCAGCCGGTCACAGTTCTCCCGTCGGATGCCCTGCCCGGCAACGGCCCCAGTGAAGGGGTGTAGTACATAGAATGCTGGGTGGAACCGCGAACATTGGTATGGCCCAGCGAACTGCGACTCACGTGCGTCGACTGTGTGCCTCAGCCTCAGAAGATCATCCCCATGTACTGTGTGGATTTGGGACCGAAAGACGCTCAGGACATGCACGCCACAAGCCAAAATCAGTCAGCAAACGGACGGGTTGGCGAGACAGGCACGAGCTACGCGGTGTTTCCACCAACGTCACCCTTCGCTCCGACAACGCCCTTCACAAAGTCCAAAGTGGCAAATGGGATCGCCGGAGTCATTGGGGTGTGTTCTTTTGGGGCCAAGGAAGGTTTCTCTGGAACATCCATATCCGATCCCATGCATCTCTGATTTTTCCCGACTTCTTTCTACCCATTTGGGTGGACGACACGGGCAGCCAGCCAGGGTCCGAGGGGGACAGGCAGCCCCACCCGCAGCGCAACGCCCACCAGAACCCCCACCCGCAGCAGCACCGAGAGCCGCACCCGCACCGCAGCCCGGCCTCCGCCGGCCCTGGGGGCGCCCGTCCTCCACTGCCGGAGATACCAGGGGTGGAACTCCACCGGGTTAGGGGAGGGAGGGGGGGGGCAGGTAGACAGTCGGCAAGGAGCGGCGTTGGGGCTGGGGGGCCTCCTGGGACTGGTTAGGCGGGGATGGGGGCTTTTGTGCTGGGCACGGGGGCTGGGACCCTTCTGCTGGCTGGGAGGCTGGCCGCGGGGCCAGCGGACGCCAGGGTCCGACCCCCACAGGCTCAGCGTCGCCCACCACGAGCGCCACGGGGACGGACAGCCAGACGGAGAGTGGCAGCGAGAGCGGCACAGCCTCCGCCACCCGCAGCGTGACCCTGGCAGCGACCAGCAGCGGGACGCCGACGGTGACGGGTAGCGCCACAGTCTCCCCGAGCCGCAGTGAGACGCGCACAGCGAGCGTCACGGAGGCCGGGCGCCTGCTGGCGGAGGCGAGGGTGGGGGTGGCAAGGGGCGGGACCCGGTGACTGTGCCTGCTGCGGGTCACCCTCAAGGCAGGCGGTGTACACCTTTGGGGGCTCCAGTGGGTTGTCGGGCCCATCTGCTTGCCTGGGCAGCACCAGATAGGCCCGAAAGGACTGTGGAACCGGACTGAAACTTCTTTCCAACTTAATCTTGGGGTGCGTGAATGACTGGTCAGGGGCTGAATGCGACGACAGTGCCCAGCCGGTCACAGTTCTCCCGTCGGATGCCCTGCCCGGCAACGGCCCCAGTGAAGGGGTGTAGTACATAGAATGCTGGGTGGAACCGCGAACATTGGTATGGCCCAGCGAACTGCGACTCACGTGCGTCGACTGTGTGCCTCAGCCTCAGAAGATCATCCCCATGCACTGTGTGGATTTGGGACCGAAAGACGCTCAGGACATACACGCCACAAGCCAAAATCAGTCAGCAAACGGACGGGTTGGCGAGACAGGCACGAGCTACGCGGTGTTTCCACCAACGTCACCCTTCGCTCCGACAACGCCCTTCACAAAGTCCAAAGTGGCAAATGGGATCGCCGGAGTCATTGGGGTGTGTTCTTTTGGGGCCAAGGAAGGTTTCTCTGGAACATCCATATCCGATCCCATGCATCTCTGATTTTTCCCGACTTCTTTCTACCCATTTGGGTGGACGACACGGGCAGCCAGCCAGGGTCCGAGGGGGACAGGCAGCCCCACCCGCAGCGCAACGCCCACCAGAACCCCCACCCGCAGCAGCACCGAGAGCCGCACCCGCACCGCAGCCCGGCCTCCGCCGGCCCTGGGGGCGCCCGTCCTCCACTGCCGGAGATACCAGGGGTGGAACTCCACCGGGTTAGGGAGGGAGGGGGGGGGCAGGTAGACAGTCGGCAAGGAGCGGCGTTGGGGCTGGGGGGCCTCCTGGGACTGGTTAGGCGGGGATGGGGGCTTTTGTGCTGGGCACGGGGGCTGGGACCCTTCTGCTGGCTGGGAGGCTGGCCGCGGGGCCAGCGGACGCCAGGGTCCGACCCCCACAGGCTCAGCGTCGCCCACCACGAGCGCCACGGGGACGGACAGCCAGACGGAGAGTGGCAGCGAGAGCGGCACAGCCTCCGCCACCCGCAGCGTGACCCTGGCAGCGACCAGCAGCGGGACGCCGACGGTGACGGGTAGCGCCACAGTCTCCCCGAGCCGCAGTGAGACGCGCACAGCGAGCGTCACGGAGGCCGGGCGCCTGCTGGCGGAGGCGAGGGTGGGGGTGGCAAGGGGCGGGACCCGGTGACTGTGCCTGCTGCGGGTCACCCTCAAGGCAGGCGGTGTACACCTTTGGGGGCTCCAGTGGGTTGTCGGGCCCATCTGCTTGCCTGGGCAGCACCAGATAGGCCCGAAAGGACTGTGGAACCGGACTGAAACTTCTTTCCAACTTAATCTTGGGGTGCGTGAATGACTGGTCAGGGGCTGAATGCGACGACAGTGCCCAGCCGGTCACAGTTCTCCCGTCGGATGCCCTGCCCGGCAACGGCCCCAGTGAAGGGGTGTAGTACATAGAATGCTGGGTGGAACCGCGAACATTGGTATGGCCCAGCGAACTGCGACTCACGTGCGTCGACTGTGTGCCTCAGCCTCAGAAGATCATCCCCATGCACTGTGTGGATTTGGGACCGAAAGACGCTCAGGACATACACGCCACAAGCCAAAATCAGTCAGCAAACGGACGGGTTGGCGAGACAGGCACGAGCTACGCGGTGTTTCCACCAACGTCACCCTTCGCTCCGACAACGCCCTTCACAAAGTCCAAAGTGGCAAATGGGATCGCCGGAGTCATTGGGGTGTGTTCTTTTGGGGCCAAGGAAGGTTTCTCTGGAACATCCATATCCGATCCCATGCATCTCTGATTTTTCCCGACTTCTTTCTACCCATTTGGGTGGACGACACGGGCAGCCAGCCAGGGTCCGAGGGGGACAGGCAGCCCCACCCGCAGCGCAACGCCCACCAGAACCCCCACCCGCAGCAGCACCGAGAGCCGCACCCGCACCGCAGCCCGGCCTCCGCCGGCCCTGGGGGCGCCCGTCCTCCACTGCCGGAGATACCAGGGGTGGAACTCCACCGGGTTAGGGGAGGGAGGGGGGGGGCAGGTAGACAGTCGGCAAGGAGCGGCGTTGGGGCTGGGGGGCCTCCTGGGACTGGTTAGGCGGGGATGGGGGCTTTTGTGCTGGGCACGGGGGCTGGGACCCTTCTGCTGGCTGGGAGGCTGGCCGCGGGGCCAGCGGACGCCAGGGTCCGACCCCACAGGCTCAGCGTCGCCCACCACGAGCGCCACGGGGACGGACAGCCAGACGGAGAGTGGCAGCGAGAGCGGCACAGCCTCCGCCACCCGCAGCGTGACCCTGGCAGCGACCAGCAGCGGGACGCCGACGGTGACGGGTAGCGCCACAGTCTCCCCGAGCCGCAGTGAGACGCGCACAGCGAGCGTCACGGAGGCCGGGCGCCTGCTGGCGGAGGCGAGGGTGGGGGTGGCAAGGGGCGGGACCCGGTGACTGTGCCTGCTGCGGGTCACCCTCAAGGCAGGCGGTGTACACCTTTGGGGGCTCCAGTGGGTTGTCGGGCCCATCTGCTTGCCTGGGCAGCACCAGATAGGCCCGAAAGGACTGTGGAACCGGACTGAAACTTCTTTCCAACTTAATCTTGGGGTGCGTGAATGACTGGTCAGGGGCTGAATGCGACGACAGTGCCCAGCCGGTCACAGTTCTCCCGTCGGATGCCCTGCCCGGCAACGGCCCCAGTGAAGGGGTGTAGTACATAGAATGCTGGGTGGAACCGCGAACATTGGTATGGCCCAGCGAACTGCGACTCACGTGCGTCGACTGTGTGCCTCAGCCTCAGAAGATCATCCCCATGCACTGTGTGGATTTGGGACCGAAAGACGCTCAGGACATGCACGCCACAAGCCAAAATCAGTCAGCAAACGGACGGGTTGGCGAGACAGGCACGAGCTACGCGGTGTTTCCACCAACGTCACCCTTCGCTCCGACAACGCCCTTCACAAAGTCCAAAGTGGCAAATGGGATCGCCGGAGTCATTGGGGTGTGTTCTTTTGGGGCCAAGGAAGGTTTCTCTGGAACTTCCATATCCGATCCCATGCATCTCTGATTTTTCCCGACTTCTTTCTACCCATTTGGGTGGACGACACGGGCAGCCAGCCAGGGTCCGAGGGGACAGGCAGCCCCACCCGCAGCGCAACGCCCACCAGAACCCCCACCCGCAGCAGCACCGAGAGCCGCACCCGCACCGCAGCCCGGCCTCCGCCGGCCCTGGGGGCGCCCGTCCTCCACTGCCGGAGATACCAGGGGTGGAACTCCACCGGGTTAGGGGAGGGAGGGGGGGGCAGGTAGACAGTCGGCAAGGAGCGGCGTTGGGGCTGGGGGGCCTCCTGGGACTGGTTAGGCGGGGATGGGGCTTTTGTGCTGGGCACGGGGGCTGGGACCCTTCTGCTGGCTGGGAGGCTGGCCGCGGGGCCAGCGGACGCCAGGGTCCGACCCCCACAGGCTCAGCGTCGCCCACCACGAGCGCCACGGGGACGGACAGCCAGACGGAGAGTGGCAGCGAGAGCGGCACAGCCTCCGCCACCCGCAGCGTGACCCTGGCAGCGACCAGCAGCGGGACGCCGACGGTGACGGGTAGCGCCACAGTCTCCCCGAGCCGCAGTGAGACGCGCACAGCGAGCGTCACGGAGGCCGGGCGCCTGCTGGCGGAGGCGAGGGTGGGGGTGGCAAGGGGCGGGACCCGGTGACTGTGCCTGCTGCGGGTCACCCTCAAGCAGGCGGTGTACACCTTTGGGGGCTCCAGTGGGTTGTCGGGCCCATCTGCTTGCCTGGGCAGCACCAGATAGGCCCGAAAGGACTGTGGAACCGGACTGAAACTTCTTTCCAACTTAATCTTGGGGTGCGTGAATGACTGGTCAGGGGCTGAATGCGACGACAGTGCCCAGCCGGTCACAGTTCTCCCGTCGGATGCCCTGCCCGGCAACGGCCCCAGTGAAGGGGTGTAGTACATAGAATGCTGGGTGGAACCGCGAACATTGGTATGGCCCAGCGAACTGCGACTCACGTGCGTCGACTGTGTGCCTCAGCCTCAGAAGATCATCCCCATGCACTGTGTGGATTTGGGACCGAAAGACGCTCAGGACATACACGCCACAAGCCAAAATCAGTCAGCAAACGGACGGGTTGGCGAGACAGGCACGAGCTACGCGGTGTTTCCACCAACGTCACCCTTCGCTCCGACAACGCCCTTCACAAAGTCCAAAGTGGCAAATGGGATCGCCGGAGTCATTGGGGTGTGTTCTTTTGGGGCCAAGGAAGGTTTCTCTGGAAATCCATATCCGATCCCATGCATCTCTGATTTTTCCCGACTTCTTTCTACCCATTTGGGTGGACGACACGGGCAGCCAGCCAGGGTCCGAGGGGGACAGGCAGCCCCACCCGCAGCGCAACGCCCACCAGAACCCCCACCCGCAGCAGCACCGAGAGCCGCACCCGCACCGCAGCCCGGCCTCCGCCGGCCCTGGGGGCGCCCGTCCTCCACTGCCGGAGATACCAGGGGGGAACTCCAGGTTAGGGACAGTCGGCAAGGAGCGGCGTTGGGGCTGGGGGGCCTCCTGGGACTGGTTAGGCGGGATGGGGGCTTTTGTGCTGGGCACGGGGGCTGGGACCCTTCTGCTGGCTGGGAGGCTGGCCGCGGGGCCAGCGGACGCCAGGGTCCGACCCCCACAGGCTCAGCGTCGCCCACCACGAGCGCCACGGGGACGGACAGCCAGACGGAGAGTGGCAGCGAGAGCGGCCACAGCCTCCGCCACCCGCAGCGTGACCCTGGCAGCGACCAGCAGCGGGACGCCGACGGTGACGGGTAGCGCCACAGTCTCCCCGAGCCGCAGTGAGACGCGCACAGCGAGCGTCACGGAGGCCGGGCGCCTGCTGGCGGAGGCGAGGGTGGGGGTGGCAAGGGGCGGGACCCGGTGACTGTGCCTGCTGCGGGTCACCCTCAACGCAGGCGGTGTACACCTTTGGGGCTCCAGTGGGTTGTCGGCCCATCTGCTTGCCTGGGCAGCACCAGATAGGCCCGAAAGGACTGTGGAACCGGACTGAAACTTCTTTCCAACTTAACTTTCTTGGGGTGCGTGAATGACTGGTCAGGGGCTGAATGCGACGACAGTGCCCAGCCGGTCACAGTTCTCCCGTCGGATGCCCTGCCCGGCAACGGCCCCAGTGAAGGGGTGTAGTACATAGAATGCTGGGTGGAACCGCGAACATTGGTATGGCCCAGCGAACTGCGACTCACGTGCGTCGACTGTGTGCCTCAGCCTCAGAAGATCATCCCCATGCACTGTGTGGATTTGGACCGAAAGACGCTCAGGACATACACGCCACAAGCCAAAATCAGTCAGCAAACGGACGGGTTGGCGAGACAGCACGAGCTACGCGGTGTTTCCACCAACGTCACCCTTCGCTCCGACAACGCCCTTCACAAAGTCCAAAGTGGCAAATGGGATCGCCGGAGTCATTGGGGTGTGTTCTTTTGGGGCCAAGGAAGGTTTCTCTGGAACATCCATATCCGATCCCATGCATCTCTGATTTTTCCCGACTTCTTTCTACCCATTTGGGTGGACGACACGGGCAGCCAGCCAGGGTCCGAGGGGGACAGGCAGCCCCACCCGCAGCGCAACGCCCACCAGAACCCCCACCCGCAGCAGCACCGAGAGCCGCACCCGCACCGCAGCCCGGCCTCCGCCGGCCCTGGGGGCCCGTCCTCCACTGCCGGAGATACCAGGGGTGGAACTCCACCGGGTTAGGGGAGGGAGGGGGGGGCAGGTAGACAGTCGGCAAGGAGCGGCGTTGGGGCTGGGGGGCCTCCTGGACTGGTTAGGCGGGGATGGGGGCTTTTGTGCTGGGCACGGGGCTGGGACCCTTCTGCTGGCTGGGAGGCTGGCCGCGGGCCAGCGGACGCCAGGGTCCGACCCCCACAGGCTCAGCGTCGCCCACCACGAGCGCCACGGGGACGGACAGCCAGACGGAGAGTGGCAGCGAGAGCGGCACAGCCTCCGCCACCCGCAGCGTGACCCTGGCAGCGACCAGCAGCGGGACGCCGACGGTGACGGGTCGCCACAGTCTCCCCGAGCCGCAGTGAGACGCGCACAGCGAGCGTCACGGAGGCCGGGCGCCTGCTGGCGGAGGCGAGGGTGGGGTGGCAAGGGGCGGGACCCGGTGACTGTGCCTGCTGCGGGTCACCCTCAAGGCAGGCGGTGTACACCTTTGGGGGCTCCAGTGGGTTGTCGGGCCCATCTGCTTGCCTGGCAGCACCAGATAGGCCCGAAAGGACTGTGGAACCGGACTGAAACTTCTTTCCAACTTAATCTTGGGGTGCGTGAATGACTGGTCAGGGGCTGAATGCGACGACAGTGCCCAGCCGGTCACAGTTTCTCCCGTCGATGCCCTGCCCGCAACGGCCCCAGTGAAGGGGTGTAGTACATAGAATGCTGGGTGGAACCGCGAACATTGTATGGCCAGCGAACTGCGACTCACGTGCGTCGACTGTGTGCCTCAGCCTCAGAAGATCATCCCCATGCACTGTGTGGATTTGGGACCGAAAGACGCTCAGGACATACACGCCACAAGCCAAAATCAGTCAGCAAACGGACGGGTTGGCGAGACAGGCACGAGCTACGCGGTGTTTCCACCCAACGTCACCCTTCGCTCCGACAACGCCCTTCACAAAGTCCAAAGTGGCAAATGGGATCGCCGGAGTCATTGGG